>CAEGAE010099232.1:0-34161 GCA_903067095.1 Girardinus metallicus
GGAGGAATGGGCCAACATTCCAGCAACGGTGTGTGCCAACCTTGTGAAGACTTACAGAAACCGTTTGACCTCTGACATTGCCAACAAAGGATATATTACAAAGTATTGAGATGCACTTCTGTTATTAACCAAATACTTATTTTCCACCCTTATTTGTAAATAAATTCTTTAAAAAAAAAAATAAGACAATATGTTTTTCTGATTTTTTTTCTTCTCATTTTGTCTCTCATAGTTGAGGTCTACCTATGATGTCAATTACAGGCCTCTCTCATCTTTTTAAGTGGGAGAAATTGCACATTTGGTGACTAACTAAATACTTTTTTCCCCACTGTATATACAAGAAAGATCTGGAGATTCACTCCACATCCCATTTGATCTGCTGTCACCTCATGTGGCTGTGAGACGAATTTTAAAAATCAGCAATGCATTTTATGCACAGTGAAAAATTTGGCACCTGACTGCAGCTAACTGCACATAAATTAGAAATCAGAGAGACAAGATTGATAAATTCTGGGATTTTTCCTGACATTTTATTCAACTCTAACTCGGTGACAAATAGATGTGGTCCACTTCGCAGCGGCTGTGTTACATGAATTTTCTATTACAAACTTAGTAATAGAATTCCATTGTTGTGTTTTTTGTCAGAAAAAGTATTTTAATTAGAAAAAAAAAATTGAAAAGAAACTTAAGAATAATGTTAAATTATTCTATTATGCAAGTTATTAGTTTCAGAGCTTGTTCTACAATCAATCCCTTCCATTTTTCCTGTGTATTGGTCCATATTTTAGGATGTTCTCAGTTTTTCCTGTCTGCCCTCCTCCCACTTTTCACACCATTTTCAGTTTCTAACCTTATCTGACCTATAAAACCTTGCAAACTACTGCTGCAACTTCCAAATGGTCTCGTTCGACTCTCTCTCTAACGTTAACAATTTATTTATGTCACAATTCCCTATAATAAATGTCTACACGTTTGTCATCCTCTTTGTTCCGTTTCCAACAAAGTCTCTACATTCAGTCTGCTGGCCAGTAAACCAGAAAAATCTAAACTGTTCATCCTTTATTTAACTCCTGGTGCCAGAGAACAGCCACGAGTCTTCAGAGCTGGCACAGAGCCGGAGAGCTCAAGTGTTGCAAGTCTCCTCTGTATTCCCTTTGTCACTAAGGCTGTTCCACCAAAACCAGCTGAGCAAACTCAGTTCATTCAACAGAATCATATGAAACGTTATCTAAAAAGACCAATAAATATGGAAAACTGGTTATAAAACAAAACAGCCATCTGTTTAAACCCAAACATATGCAAACTTAGACCAACTGTGGGCACCTAGCAAAACATAATAGTAGGTGTTTTAAGAAGGCAACACTGCAAAAATTCAAAATCTTACCAAGTATTTGTGGTTTACTTTCTAGTGCAAATATCTTAGTACGCTTGAAACAAGACAAAATTTACTTGTAAGTGTCTTCTCAACAAGGTTTAAGGGCTTTCTTTGTATTGTTGAAAAAGTACTAGCTATATTGGCAGATTATTTTAATTATAACATGGCAAAAAGTCTTAAGTGAAACTATCAGCCAGTGGAACAAGTATGTTTTCATCAATATTAAGAAATTACTGATTAAAAAACGAGCTCCTAAATCTTGCAGTAATGTTACTAATAAGTTTGTACAATTGAAATAGGAAAAAGCTGCGATATTTACGTTAGAAACTGAACCACAAATACTTGGTAAGATTGTGCTTTTAATTGTGCATTTATTAATTCTTAAAAGAAAAATTAATAAATGCACTTCAAAGACTGCGTACATCCATCTTAAACTATGATAAGAATGACTTTGAAGACACTTTTAGTCTACGAAATCTAAAATGTGAACCAAAAACAACAGCAGAACTAACAGCAGATAGAGCCTCGATAACCAGCTTTTCTGCAGAGGGTTTCAGTCTGTATTCAATTCTGCATCATATTTCAATTGCAAATGAAGAACATCTATGGTCTGAGCACGATAACATTGATCTTTGTGCCTCTCTCTACAGCCTCCTTCCTGCTTCTCTCTGTGTTTTCGTCGTCTGCCCGCCCGCCCCTCTCCCACCTCGGGTATCAGGTACAAGTCTGCTGGATTAGGCTCCTTTAAGAGCGGATTAGCTGTGTCGGAGCCATTTGAGGTAAATTGCTCCGAGGAGCCAATCTACCCCCGTCGCTGCCACCTCCTCATTTCTACTCAGTAAGACAGAGTCAAAATTCTCAAAGTAATCCTGAAATCCTTGGCGCACACCCCCACTTGTCCTGCACCCACTCCTGTCTGTTTTACCTTCTCTGTTTCACTTTTACCTGCCTGATTCTCCAACGCCTGCTTACTTCAGCTCTCACAGACAAATGATAAGGAGTATGGAAAGTACGATTGTACAAAATGAGAGAGAATCTGCCGCAGGACGTCACAAACACACTCCAAAGTTGTATTAATTATCTGTGGCAGTGTGTTTGTGTTGGTAGATGGGGATGTACGTGACAGACCAAAACAACGAAGGTCATTGTTGGAAAGTGAGAGAAAAACGACACATACGTTTAAACAGTTTTTAAAATGAAAATGTGAAAAAAGTGGCACGCAATTATCTTCAGCAACCATGAGATGAAACTTATTATTGCTGCAGTTACAGCAGGGTATCAACCTGCTTTATGGCTGAAATTTTAGCCCCTTATTGTTCCACCTACTTGGACAAATACGGACATTAGTTTTCAAAGTGCTTATAAATCTGTGGGACTAAATTTATGAGCAGTTTTCTGTTGTCCTTCAATCTCAGGTGTTTTGCCTCCAACATGTTTTCCTGCAGGATTCCCTCTTTATTCAGCTGAATTCATCTTCCCATCAACTCTGACCAGCCTTCCTGTCCGTGAAGACAATCCTCCCCACACCATGATGCTTCCACTTCCAAATGAAACTCAACTTTGGGTGATATGCGACCTGAAGGTCTGCAGATCAAAAATGGTCAAAATCCACCAGCTTTGGGGACTGGTGATGATTATAAGATGTTTTAAAAGATGCTTAGATGTTTAGTAGAAAACTGTTAACTACAACACAATAGATATAATAAGTAATTTTTCAGCAGCTTTAACGCAGATGGGTGCATCAGCTTAACTAAATGCTGAGACAATTGCCAAAGAAAACACTGACCTATTTCTCATTCTTGTTGCAGAAAACACAAATAAAAATACACATTCCTTGGATCGCAGTATGACATAACTGCAAAGTACGTAAGTTATAATCATGTTCTTAATGTGCAGTATGTTGTTCCTAATTTTGTGTTTATATATTTTTCAGTACTTGTTTTAATCTTCGTGTGAGCCTACATGCATTTATGCTGCTGTCACACCTGAATTGTCCCTCTGCAGGGCAATAAATGGCATTTCTATTCTAGTCCTAAACAGTTTTTAAGACCAAGAAGCTAGCAAACACAAAAATGGAAGAAATTGCAGGGCCTTTACTTTCATAAGACCCTAACATGCTTTGAACTGAAAATGATTTACAATCACCTTTTATGATTCTGTTTCATTAAGATACTACATGTTAAGGTTATTGCTGAGCAGGTAAAAGAGACAAATAAAAATGTATTAGTTTTTACAATAATAATTGTGAAATTTCATGATTTAAGCCTTTGCATCCATATGTTTTCTGTCACTTAAAAATACCAGTAAAGAAAAATATTTTTTTGTGATTGTAAAACATGAAAAGGTTCAAAATATTTTTTTAAAAAAGGGAGCAAATGCGTAATTGAGATCATGACGGAAACCAGAGAAGTGTTAATGGTGAGTGGCAGAGTGTGTGTGTGGGTGCGTGTGTGTCAGCATCCTATTAAACATGTGATGGTTTGTTTTAGGGATGAGAACAGGGCGACATCTGTGTCTTTGCATTTCTGCACGTGTGTCGTCTAGCATGGTGGACACATTTTAGCCCATCAGAACCATTAAGGTGAGAACCAAGCCCATTAGTTACTCCTCCGTCTCCACGACGACCCCAGCATCACCGCTCATTTAGCCCTTTAAGTCCGGCTCAGTGATCCTAGTGCGATCCTGAGCTTGATTTATCGCAACCGCCTGAAACATTTGGACGGGGAGACGGGCTGTCACGTGCGCGCGAACCGACGGGCACGAGCACACACGCCTACCCTCGTCTCGATTGGGCTGCGAAGTGCTGTGGGCAACGGTTGCTAGGGCAACCGGCAGCCGAGCAAGGCAGCCAAAGTTTGAGCCGCTGGCATGAGGAGAGAGCGTGCGCTTCTCTTGTTTCATGTGTGCACCGTTTGCATACGGAAGAGGTAGAGCAACCAAGCATGCATGCATTTTTGAGTGCGTGTGTGTGTGCGTGCGTGTGAGTGAGGTGCTGGCAGGGTGACGGCAGTCTGTTTAGTATTCAGCCCCCTGACTGCATTTGCCTTCCTCTCTCCCTTTGGCCCACAGACAGAATAAAAATACCCCCCAAGCGCGTGCACACGCACACACACACCCCCCCACGCACACACACACATTTTCCATTAAGACACGTTTTCTGAACCTTGGGGCCTGTAGGTCGGCCATCGCTGTAGATGGGGTTGATATCAAAAAAAGCTTGATTACAGACACACACATTGGTAATAAGCTCTCCGCCATACAGGGACAATCCTCTCCAAAGGCAGCCTGTTGGTGGAGGCGAGTATTGATGTTTCCTCTCGGAGCCAGCGCTCACACCTCCGGGGCGTGTCAAATGGGTGGAGATGGTCTGTCTCGGTGTGTTTTCTCTGCCGCGGTCGAAGCAAGCCAAACAAATTTGGTGGTTGTGTGTTGTGGGGAGGCAAGTCGAGGCTGGGAATTGTTTTCCCTCCCGCTGCTACTGATGCTGCTCAAACATGCACATGTGGATGCACAAACACACACACACACCTCAGTAGATGCTTTTGCATATTAAACTCACCGTCATGCGTCTGTACTGTTCGGCAGGCAAAAAAAAAAAAAAAAAGATTTGTGCAAACAGCACACAGACGCAGAAGATGCACGAGAAGGGACACACACACACGCTATTGATTGGGAGTAGTGCAGCTCAGCAGTAACCGCCCGCTCTTAGCGCAGGAGAGGCAGTTAAAGAGGCAAGGTAGAGGAGGGAGGTAAGGGTGAGGTGACACGAGGAGGGGAGGAGGAAGCCATGAGAGAAAATAAGAGAGGAACGGACAGCAGGAGCACATAGAGAGAGCTGTTTGTCTTGTGTTTGTCTTAACATGAAGCATCTTGGAGGAGCCAGAGAGCAAACACACACAGGAACACAGCAGTCAGCCCCTTCCACTCCACCCAGACGCCTCCCTCACTCCTCCGTCCCTCCCTCCCTCCTTCGTCTCTCTCGACATCCCCAGAGTCTCTCCATAGGATCTTAGGGAGGCTCAGCTCAAGCCCTGACACGTGTGGCTGAGAGAGAGGGAGATGGAGGAGGGAGAGTGAGCAGCATTCACTTGTTTATTTGTCACTCTGGTAGAGGCTATATGTGCAGGCGGGTGAGGGGTGGGGGTGACAGAGGGAGCAGGAGATAAAATGTGTTTTTGTGAGGGTGGGGAGGTAATATCTCCTGCTCCTGTTAGGGGGAGCGGGGGATTGGTTAGTCTTCCATGGTACAACACCATGCTAAAGCATCCGCTCTCCTGAACATTCCCACATCTCATCACGTTGCAAACTTCGAGGTATTCCAATCAAATTTTATGCGATTGACCAACACAAAGGCTGGATTACATTTCCAAGCTGCATCTACCCCTCACCCTCTCTCTCTTAACTCAGTTTGTGGTTAAAATCCTGAACTGAAAAATGGCCAAGTCCTGTACGAAACTCCAACATCAATTCTCACGGGTTTCTACTACACAAATGTGTATGGGTTAAAATGGCGTCTGCCATCATCCACCTCTCAACACTTTTATTATGCCTGCTAAGCAAAAACAAGAACCGTTAATATCACATGCCTCCTTTAAAGAATAACAAAAGTTAAATATGATTGTGGTAATGTATGACCACTAACAAAAACTGTCCAACAATTGGTCCACATTAAAAATACTAATGATTAGTCTGTCTGCAATTAGGTATACACACTAAAGTGTTTTTATATTTTGGTTGGACAATGTATTTTAAACGGAATTTTGATGATACTTTTTCATTTGACTTTTTATCCGCTGTTATGGTAATTATTATTTTTTAAATATTTTTATGGTGATAAACAATAAAATGACAGCAAAGTAAATGTAATGTAATGTGTTAGAATACAAATATTCAGGTGATGATTGCATTTCGAGCACAGGTCGTACACATTTGTACTGTGGTGGGTCGCTGAGAAAGATCAGTTTTTAAAAAGCTAGAGAGCAGCCCACAGCGTTTACCCTGATCCACAGACAGCTGGGACACCCAACACCTTCGCAACACAGGATTGAGAGATAAGAACAAAGAGGTAAGAATGAGATGGCATTCAGCCAGGTGGATGATTCTAAAGTGAAAGGAGAAAAAAAATCATAGATTTCACCTCTTATTTAAAAAGAAAAGAAATGAAAAGGAGAAAAAAAAAAGATTAATCCTACATATTTTAAGTGATATGAAAAAACTGCACCTCAGGCTGGTTTAGGGTCCGAAGTCAATCTCTGCTTCAGTCCCGCCTCCTTTGACCCTTTCTCAGTATTCCTTCAGGATTATCCTGTTTTTAACTCAATCCATCTGCATCAGCACTGACCAGCTTGACTGACCTCACTGTAGGAAAACATCCCCGCTGCATGATTCTAGCACCAACATGTTTTATGGTGGGAACGGTTGTTCAGGGTGATGCGCAGTGTTTAGTTTTCTGCTAATCCTCTGAGGCCTTAAAAGATTGCTATGTGTAAATTCAAATTAAATTACAAAAAGTGGACCTCATTTACTAATTAAGTGACTGCTGGAAGCAGCGAATGCTGATGGTCGGTTGAACACTAAAAAGAAAAGGGAGGCAGGTGTTCGCAAGAGACCATTTTTTGGAAGGTATTCTGCAAAACTCTCGTATTTCATTTTAACAGCATGAGTTGAGACTTTCGTTTTGTTACTCAAGAGGCTCTTGGCCTGCTCTTCTTTTTTCACAAGCTTCAGGAAAATGTACAAAATGTATTATAAACTAAAAATCAACCACTTTGTAGCAGCACGAGCTCCTCAGCTCTTCCGCGCGCCACAATTTCCTGCACACCGATTCAGAGTCAAACCTCCCGCCTCAATCCATCAGCCCTCCACTGAGGCCAGCGCCTGTCAGTCGACTCTCATCCAATCATCACTCAGATAACTCCAGAGACCCGCCTACAAACTGCCAGCCTCGCACAGCTGCTTGTGCAAGAAGCCACATCCGTCTCACCACGGCCTTTTCGCACAGACAGACACACCGGCTCGTGCACGAGCCTTCCTCCAGCCCAACCCACTGCTTTCTCAGACACCCACCACCGTGGCGACGGTAACCGCGACAACGGGCATAAATTAGCGTCATGGCAATATGCAAAACGAGGGAGCAACAATTAAAGCTTGACTAACGAGCTTTGGAGGAGCGAGGCTGAAGTTTCCCTGAGCAGCTGCTAACAGGATTAGCCTACACACACACGGACGCACGCGGAAACAGAGAGGGAGAGGATGGCATGGGCACATTTTTAAACACCACCTGTGAGACAAGATGCATCCAGAAAAACTGCTAATACATGCACACGTAAACACAAGAATTGTACAGGAAGAAAACTGAATTTAAATAAAGGTTTGAGTCAAAACCCAACAAATCCTATCAGAGCATAGGATCATTTGAAAAGCAAAAATAGGATATTAAACATTCTGTTCGTCATTAGGACATGGTCACGTAGTGGTATCTAATACTGTTTCTCCTTTTCCTATAGATATGGAGGTGAGCTGAACAGGTTTTCCAGCAGCAAAGCTTCCCCACATCATGACACTTCCACCTCCATACATCCTAGTTGGTCACTGGTTCTTTTATTAAAAAGCTGCATTTGGTTTACGCCATTTGTTCTGTTGCTCATATAGTTCATTTTCAGACTCCCATGTTAACTAAACATGATTCCAGATGTCCTGTTCGACATCAGTGTTCCTCTGAGAAAGTTTAGTTTAGCCTTCAAAGCTTTCCTCCGTCAGATTGCACAGACGTGCACTTTTACCTCAACAGCATCAAGAGCCTTCTGTAGGTCCGATGGTGACACGTTGGGGGTTTTAGGGACTTGGCTTCATTTCTTGTGTGAATAAACTTGCTGTGACAGTCAGAACTGTGCATGTTAGCCGTTGTTTTAAATGTCCTCCTATTTTCCAGAGCTAAGCAGCTGATTTCAGCTGTTGTGATCTTCATACTAAAATACTGCTACATTCTTCTTTCTCAAGGCCTCAGACAGAAATTTTGGTTTCACTATGGCATTGACTCCCACTTCAACAATAAGGAGAATGTCAAACTAAATGTCTGAGGGTTAAAAGGAGCAAACCTCCTTCAGAATGCTGAACTACAATTCTTTCATCGTGCTGATCTGATATAATTATACCCACGTGGGAATTTAGCCCTTTTAAGTGAGAATAAGTGTAGATTGTTCAAGTTTATTGCTTTTTTTAAGCTTTATGGAAAGTTCTTTGAAAATGTATTTATTCAGATGTACTGGTTGTATAACTGGAAGTTTTTTTTTTTAATTTTTTGACATGGCCATATAAACTCGAAATGCACCGACTTGGTAATTCCTGCCCAATGTGAATTCCTGCCTTTCTTTGAGGTTGAGCCTGCTCTTTCCAAATTTAACTGATCCAGATTTTATTTAAGGCTATAACCAATAAATTAGAAAAAAGGTTCTTTGGTAAAGCCAACAATTCAAAATCCAACAAAAAAAAAATTAAGGAATAATGAGATCATTCCTGTTTTGTATCAAAGCTTGTGTCCCCAACCTTTATTTGATTTTTATGAAAGTCAGACAGTGCATCAAAGCACATGCTGTTAGTTGATACGTTCATATTTTTCCACTCTGAAAGATGCATTTCATTTAAAAGCTGAATTTTACCATTATTGAGCATATCATGTTATGTCATATTTTTTGCCTGCTGGTCAAAGAGATAGTTTTAAAACTTTTTAAGAAGACAGTTTTACCACTTGTTATGATCCTCATTTGTAAATATCAACAACAGATTTCAGAAAGACTCTTGTAAATAAACATACAGTGCCCTGTAAAAGTATTAATTCCCCTTTAACTCTTACCCATGTCGTTACGTTACACTCACAAATGTCAATGTGTTTAATTTCAGTGCAAAGCGGAATCAAAATGATGGATGCTTTCATACTTTCTTTCAAAGAAACATCTGAAAAGTGTGGAGTGCATTTGTGTAAAGCCCCTTTTACTTCAATGTCCCTAAATAAACTCCACCTCAAACAACTGCCTTCTGAAGTTACCCGTCAATGTAACTTCATGTGTAGCTTAATTAGAGGACAAGCAGCATAATGTAGATCAATACCACAGACAGTTCAGAGATAAAGTTATGGAGAATCTTAAAGAAGGGTTATGTTGTAAATCAATAGACTGGGGTTTGAAGATCTACCAGGATATTGTTCATCTGTAAATGTAAAGAGTAAGGAGGAGCTCACTGTTCACCAAAACCGACAGACGAAGCGAGATAAGCATTAATCAAAGAAGAATCTAAGAGTTTAAGTGGTAACTTTGGTCACATGGGACTAAAACTCACATAAAAAGCTAAGTATCCAAAATAAACACATACAGTACATTGCCCTGTAAATACCGCTCCCATTTTGAAACATAGTGGTGGCAGATTTATGCTGTGGGGTGCTTTTCTTCATAAAGGACAGGAAAGGCAGATGGAGCTAAATATAAGACGATCCCTGGAAGCTGCCAGACTTGAAAGCCAAGATTGAGATGAACCTTCTAGCACAACACCAACCCTAAACGCTGAACTAAAACTGCAGCTGAATGGTTTGGATCGAAGCATATTCAACTCTGAATCTGTGTCAAGTATTGGGAATGGATCTCAGCAGATGTTGTCTTTGATCTCGATGATCTTGAGCTACTTTCCAAAGAAGAGTTGGCAAAAAGTTCAGTGTCTGGATGTGGAAAACTAAGCGTCATAAAGACACTCATAAAAACGTGCAGCTGTAAATGCATGAAAAGGTGGTTCTTAAACATTTTGGAGCAGAATACAAATACACACCACACTTTTATGATGATCATTTTTAAAAAGTTTGAAAACCCTGTGTCATTATTCTTCCACTTCACTTCTACAAAATGCTCTGTGTTGGTCCATCACATGAAGACCAATTAAAAATCATTCAAGATTGTGATTGTGACGTCAAAATGTAAAGAAGTTGAAGGGGTGAGGATATTTTTGCCAGGAACTGCAACTTTGAACATTTTAATATTATGGGGTCTTATTTTCATTTAAAGATGTTTCTAAGACCGATGCAATGTATTTCAATTACTAAAACATTTCACTCTTAAACTGGGCAAAATACATTTAAAATTTTAGTTTGTATTTCAAACACTGCATTGCTCACTCGTGTCTCATCACAGGGTCTTGGTTTTCTTTTGCTCTGTCTTCACTCTTCAATAAATCTTTTCCTTTCAGCATTTCCTTTCTGCACCTTCTGCTCTCTCTCTCTTCCAGGTCTTCAAATCCCCTCCACTTGCACAAATAAATCTACTCACCTACCTTCCTAAATCTATGAAACGCATCTCAACATACATATACACAGAGTTGCACTTACACACAAACACACAGGCCTCTAGGCAGCAGCCACAAAGGCCTTATATTAATAAATCTGCTGCTTTATTGGTGCTGAGAGTCTCTGGCAGAGACAGAGGAAGGGGGAATGGGACAGGAGACTCTGAGATCACCAGAAGGGGAGGAGGAGCAAGAGGAGGTGACCAAGTGACTGTAGCCATTTCATCCTCACAAGGAAGCAAGGATAAGAGACATGAAGGGAAAAGAGCTAAACAGTTACAGCAGGCATTACCTCCACTATTTCTAATAAGAGTCGGTAACCATTAGCTCTGGGATAATGTGCAGCACCAGAAACAGAACAACAACAACAAAAAAAGGAGTGAATGTGTCGTTTAAAAAAGGTACAGTTCACCGCTGTCATAACAACACTGTTTGGACCATTATTAGGACCACCTGACACCTGGCTGAACTACTGGAGCGTTCAGAGTGGGCTGCGCTGGGAAACAAACTGCCCGAGGTGGGCTTGGGGTAATGACAGCAGCTAGCTTGGCTTAGTGGTCCAATCTCAGCCATCAGTCAGCTGTGACAGATTGGGGATATGAGCTAAGGAGCCGTTTAGCTCTGGTGTTTGCTTGGTGTGTGCGTGTGCACGTTTGTGTGGACAAGGAGAAGGAACATTGGGGGGAGGGCTATCAGGGCTGCTGGTGTTGCAGAGGCATCAATACACTCTCGACAGGCCATTTTCCTATGCCTATTCCCAGTTCTGGCTTGTTGCTGGGGCAACTACCACCATTTTAACTTCCCTGGCTGCATCTCTGGAAGATTTTTTAAAAAAAAGAGCAATCTGAAACAACTCCCAAATTCAAAGAACCTCAAGTATTTTTAATACTAAATCTGTAACAGTGGGCATTCTGGGTTCAAATCGGAGCCAAAGCTTACTGATTCACTAATCTTTTTTTTCTTGTTCTTCCATCAATTGTAAAGGTATATTTCTATCCTAAATAGACGACTGGAGTAACATTTTTTAGATGGTTTCTTTTTCTTATATCCGTGTCAATGCAGATATTTTATTGCATTTTAAACATTTGTCTGCAGTCTTATACATTGGCCCAACATTTGGTAACATGCTGGTTTATCAACGTTTTTTTTTTTTTTTATTTAAAAGAAGCTATCGAATGCTATTTGTATGTCCTTGTGGTTCCTAACTCCCATAACATCTGGAGTCTGATATCTCCAAATCTCAAATACCTAATTTTCCTCCAGTAGGTAAATTCACCACACTTGGGTGGACACGGTCAACACAACTTGTTGCTGAGGGAGAAAACTCAAAGTTTCAGTTTCAGTGAGGTGTGCAAAAAAACCAGGTAAGAGAAAACAAAAGAAACAAGAAGCTATTTGAAAGAAACTTGTCACGACAGACAACCGGAAAGATGAACAGGGAATAACTAAGTTGCTCTGTTTAATTTTTAGATAAGGATCTACTTTACCTTGGGAAAAAACATGGGACATGTTCTTCTAATGCTATTCATGCTCTAAGTCAATAAAAGCTTTTAAGGGCAAGCTAAAATAGTAGCTCTATTATCATTGTGTCCAAGTTTTAAAATGGTAAAACCATACTTTACAGTGAAAGCTCTATATCTCTCTCTCTCACACACACACACAGTGTCACATTGCCTCTGCTTAACAGTTAATCACCCACAATGATTGGAGAAAAAAATATAATAAAAAAAAGGCTATTCTTACATGTTCAGTTTTTAACAAACAATCAGAATAGTGTAGATTTTGTATACGCAGATGCACTAAAGCATTAAATTGTTACTGATGCATCTCTGTTTCGAAGTTTATCTGTTTGTCTGCTCTGTCTTTGTTACTGCCGTTAAACAGGAGCTTTACGTCAAACGTCTTGGGTAGATGAACTGGAAAACCATAAAATGTGCTAAAAAACACCCTCCTCCTCTTACTCTGCTCCATCCAATTTTCTTTTATATTATGGCTTCAGGAAGACAACAAGGTATTAAAACAACCAGAAAAACCAGAACCAGCCACACTTCAGCTGCATAACATTGCAATAAAGACGATGCAGTTCCCTTACCTGGCCATGAGGCTGCATGGTGCTGTAGGGCATGTTCTGGTTCAACACCTTCTGCTTCATCATCAGCATCCTCTTGTGCTCCTCCCCCAGGTGGGCCGTCTGTCCGGGGATCGGCCCCTGCGTCTGCCCCGGCCCCTGACCACCTCCTCCGGCACCTCCCATGTATGGCGGCATCATGGGGTTCTTGACTTGACTGTTCCCTGCCATGGGCGGAGTCATCCTCTGACCCATGTGGTCCACGCCACTGCCGCTGAAGTGACTGAGCGGTTTTGTGTTGTTGTAGGACAGCATGGCGGCTGTTTGCTGCTGCTGTTGTGTCTGTTGTTTGGACAGAGCATTCTGGTTTATGCTGTTTGGCTGCTGCTGTCCCATCATGCCCATGGGGTTGTGAGGGAGGTAGTTGTTCATGGGGGCTTTCGGCCCATTATTCGAAGCCATCCCAGCCACCAGAGGGCCTTGTGGTGTGTTAAAGACTTGTGATGGATACATCATGGGGCTGTTGGGCTTGTCTTGATTAAAGGGACCAGAATTGTAGGGACTGGTTGGAGCACCCACTGGTGACCAGTTAGCTGCTTGTTTCTGCTGCTTATGCTGCATCATTTTGCTGTGGTGAGCATGATGCTGGGCTATTGCTTTTAGCTGCTCGGCTGGAGAAAGTTCAGGTGTGACCGGGCCCACAGGCTGACCTCCAGGGCCAGTCCCACCTGGGCCACTCCCACCTGGACCACCCCCTCCTGGGCCGCCTCCTGACCCCATCTGATTAACTGGGCCTGGGTTCATCATGTAACCATTCCCAGGCCTAGAGACTGCTTGAGTCTGAGCTTGGGTTGGAGTCTGAGGTGAGCGAGCTACGCAGTTGTGCAACGGTGAACCTGACGGCATAGCAACAGCTGGAGACTGCTGCAGGGGTTGCTGGGGAGGGGTCCCATTGGCGGTGGTCGCAAACTGGGGCCCCGATGATGACGGGCGCACCTGAGGGGAGGAAACAAAGCAGTTATTTCAGACACCAGAAATTATCTTACGGGACACTGGTTTTGTATGCTCACATTTAGATTTACTTTGTCTTAATACAAAACGATAAACAATGCATTTTCCAAGATAAAAATTAATCTCTACCATGTTGTCTTTGCACAAACATTTCTTTACCATAGTCTGTGAGCACCACCACAGCCAGAAGCACCGGACAACAGAATGAATGCAAGGCCAATAAAAAAAATAAATAAATAATAATAAAAAAAAATTTTAAAAATCAGCAGTGCCACTAAGATACTGGTTTTTACATTTCAGAATGAATTACCTTTTTGATCTACAACAATTGTAAAACTAAAATAAACCCCTAGATAGTTTCAGTTCTATTTAGTCAGTTAAGTCTAAAAATTTTGGTGAGAAAGTCATATTCAGTTCCTGCTAATAAAAGTGTGTGCTAACAGATCATCAACAGACATGACCAGTGTTGGCTGTTTGCTCATCTTCAGCTTTAAGCTTTGGTCCAAATGATAGGCGCATCAGTAGAGAAAACAATGTTGCTGCTCATTGGTTTTGGATATTGTGCACAGTAGCAAAATGAGAACTTTGCTAAGAGCAAGAATATACTTCATCGTAACAACAGTAATGAGTAATTTGTATCTCACATTACATGAATTACATATAAAAATGTTAAGATAATTTTATTTAGTTCCAGGTTAAAAGTGATCCAAGTACAAATCACTGGATCCAGTCAACGTGATTTAAGAAATGCTGCAGAAATGACTAGTTGTGTCCGTGGCAGATAGTGTTTTCTGGGGGGATTATTATTATCCAACACAAAATTGTGCAAAATTACAAAGTGGAAGCAAAATCCACTTATCCGTTTGCATTCATCTATGCAGAGTCGCAGGAAGCTGGAGCCCATTTCCAGCAGTCATAGCACAAGAAACGGGTCTGCAGTCTATCACAGGACAATTCAGAAACACACAGAGCTATACACACATTCATATACACAAGATTAAGGATTAAGTATAAAGGAGTACAAGTCGCCATGTTGACAGTGTTGATACCGACCTGTGGTGAACCAATGGGAACCTGTGGGACCCCCTGCGGAGGAGGGGGCAAGGATCCCGTTGACGCCACCCCGACACCAGGTGTTGTACTCCCAGCAGCTTCATGCGGGGCTTCGGCCTGACTGTTTGCTGGCCTGCCAAACTCCGCCTCTTTCTTCTCCTCGAAGTCCTCATTGAAGAGGTCGTGCATGTCGTCCTCTGGCACGGTGTTGGCCAGCTCATCAATCAGCTCCTGCCACTCCTGGTCGTTGAGGTTGATGTCAGAGAACAGTTTGTTCTGGTTAGACAGGGACTGCGGTTCGTTGGACTCCATTCCTGCCCCATCGTCCAGCGGCTCTTGTTTCAGGTCCTTGAGGAGGCTGAAACTGTCCTCCAAGTCCAGGGAGCTGTTCAGCTTCATGTCCTGCAGGTGGCTGCCGCCGTTCTTCCCCAGATCGTCGGATGCCCTGCCCATGTGGGTGCCATTGCCGTTTGTAGTGTTGCCGGTAGACGTGTTGGGCCCAGTCAGTATAGGCTTAATGTCCATTTGATGATGCAGAGGAGAAATGGGTGGCACATTATTATTATTGTTCTTGGGGAGACCCGTTAAAGAGTCTAAACCGCTGGGGCCGTCCTTTAGGACCCGTTTTCCCGTTGGCGAGTAGCTGCCGCCATCACAGATGCCGTTCTGGTCACCGTTCAGGGGTGATCGTGCGCTGTCCAGTTTCCTTTTCACCGTCTCCTGGAGCTTCAAGAAACACAGAGAAACAACAATCAAAACTTCAGATTCTTAAGGAGTCTAATGACTGAACAAGACTTTCAAATCATTAAAAACAGAAACCTGTTCTCTCCCAACACCAGAAATAGTCATCAGAAGGAAAAATAAACCAGTTGTATTTCCAAGATAATAACCACACCAAGATAATAACTTTCTGTGTACAGAAAGTTAAAACGGGAAGACCTGTTTTCAATAAACAGAATGGAGAGATCAAAGCAACAGCTGCGCTCTCCCCAACATTAACATCAGCCAATAGGGAAATGGGCTCCCTCTCTAAAATCTGCAGCCCATTCTTAGCCTTACTGTGGGCAGCCACCACACCGTTCCAACGCCACTGTCTCACTGCCTCAGTCGGAGCACAGACTAGATAACAACGGGGTGCTAACAAACTCTGGCTGGTGGTTAAGGTAATCACTGTCATAGACATGGAGGAGGGAGCAGAGGAGGTACAGACAAACAGTAAACAAAATCAGAGACATGAAAAGAGAACGCGGAGACAAAGTAAAGGGTTCACGCCAACATGAGAAGTTCTAAAGAACTTTCCAATTTGGCCTTTTATCAACAGATGTGCTCCCTGAAAAGACACCCTTCAAATGTTAAAGTCCAGTTCGCTTACATTGCAGAGCTGAGATTCAAAACTGATAATATATGTCATTGAGATGGGTATTTACAACTCTAGTGATGACATATTACTGATTTATAATGTGGACCTTAGATCAAAACAAAAAAAGGTATTCAACAGAAATGTTGGCCTATTAAAAATATGCCCTGTACTGGTAAAGTATGCGCTCTAAATACTTGGTCAGGCCTCTTTATCAGTAAATTTACTGCATGAACGCAAAAAAATGTTGGCAACAAAAAAATGAGCCTCTGTTTCTAATTTCTCTCAAGATAAAGTCTTGTTTAATTTCTGTTAGGGCTGCACAATGTTCAAAAAACATTAATGTATAATATTAGGATGACAATCAGTTGTAAAAACATTTCACTCACTTTCACTCTTCTGACTGTTTTCCATCCTGCACAACATATCACAAATTTCATTATCACTATACACAATATCAATATCACAAGGAATCCATTCAAGGCCTGTAAGCCAGTGAGGTTTTGGTGATGTTTGTCCAGCAGTAAATGTCATTAAGGAAACTAGAAATAAGTCGTTTCTGTGACAAAGCAGCAGATTTAGAATCAGGGTCCACATGGCTCAGTGGTAGACCAGACACACCACATACAGAGGCTGCAGTCCTCTGTATGTGTCAAAGAAAATGCGCAAGAGAAAAAATTCCCAGCATCAGGCCTTTTGCTGCATGTCTTTCCCTTCTCTTTCTGCACTTCTTCCTGTCATGGTGCATAAAGGCCACTAGTGCCATAAAATCCTTTAAAAAATACACTAGAGTTAGCCAGAAGCAATTTTTTTTTTAAATTAAAGAGATGGAAAAAAGTACATTTAATTTTTTACACAATAACTGGGCAGACCACTTTGAGACCTACATTTCCTATGAATCTAAAGTAAAGACAATAACACTGTTTAGCTGTTTATGTATCACAAATCATTTTTTACAGGAAGAGTCGGACCAAACCACCTGCTGAGGACACTGATGTCTTTAGCAGGGGACGCTATGGAGACCTTTGTAGACCCAAATATTGTATCCAGCTGATGCTCTACGGATGTGATATAACACACACAGATTCTCCACTAACATTTGCAATATTTCAGTTTGCATAATTTAAACGGATCAGTAGCACAACAGTAAAAGTAATAACTATGTAACAAGCAGGAAAAACAGGACACAAATTTTCCCCTTCTGCTGAAACATCACTCCATTGCTCTTTTTAACCCCAGCACACACACGCACACGCCCGCACACACACACACACGCAAAGATAAAAGCTGAATCCCACAAACACGTTCACATTCATAATAGCCACTCAGAAGTCGTATCCATTATGCTCATCTACATTTGAAACAGGCAGCTGTAAAACAAAGGCACTCAGTAGCAGGAAAATATTTTGTAAAATCTACACTCTCAGCTGTCACACGTGAAAGAGTCAAAAACACACACAGAGGGACACAGGAAGCTCTTTTGATACGTGTGTAAATGCACACTTAGCTCTTTGTTATTCAGACAGAACAGCAGATGAAATATATTCAGATTGTATTCTGACCTGGTGGTGGACCCATTCAAGCTAGCAGAAACACACACCATAAAAAAAAACAACAACATCCCTTTTCTGGATTTTCTGAAAGTAAATGAGAGCGCAAGACTGGTGCAGAGGTGCTGGAGGTGGTTTCCGCCTCATGTTCTGCACATTGATTGGCAGTTAGCCTAATTATCGTTATGAAATGATAAACGCTGTTAGTATCGACAGGAAAAACTACAGCTTGCGAGCCATGGAGTGAAATACACAGCAAGAATAAGGGGGGATATATATATTTTGTATAATATAAATTCAGGCTAAGGCAAAAAGGAAAAAAAAAATGTACTTAAATTCAAAGTTCATTGATTTGGCACCTACACAATCTAGAAAAAAAATGAGGTCTTTAGGAAACAATTTCATCCTGGCATATGTTCCCCTTTTCCCTTTGGTAGAGGAAACATTGTTCAACAACCATTAGCCTGGTAAACTCAGTGAAGGCTGTCCTCAAACTGAGTTCAGGGCTGCCACCATACTAAAATTTCAAACCCGATGTCAATAATAAGCAAAATTCTTAATACCAACAACTTTTAAAGGCACACGGTTCTTTCTATTTTAGAGCAAAAATGTGATTAATTATAATATGACAATATTTTATCTTCCCTAATTAGGACAACATCAATAAATCAGGGAGAATTCAGCCCTTATAAAAATCTAGAATTTTAAAAAATGTCACTTCTCTTGTCTGGTTGACCAAACAGTAGAAAAGATAACAGTTTGCATAAGAGTTAATGTTAAATAATTTTACTGAATGTGCAGTAATATTTTCTTTTGTTGTAAATATTCCCCGTTCTGCAGAGTATATAAAAAAATTGCTATAAAAAATATCCTATTTTTTATAGCAATGTTGTTCACCATAGTTTGAATATGCATGCTTGTATTCACCTTGGAGTTGCTGCTGGCTCACCTAAATTTTCCCACTGAGGGACACTAAAGGATATTTCTATTCTATTCTATTCTATTATACTCTACTGTACTGAAGTCTTTGCATTGAGACGATGAAATCTCAACTGTCGGGGATCAGTGTGAGGAGTCACACGGTACGCTTGAGTATGTGAGAGTCTTATTTTTCTAACCATTAAAATGTAAAGAGGATGCGTAATAGTGTAACAAGGTTTTGAGAAACATGTTCGAAAGGTTAGCATTAACCCTCAAATTTATTTTGCATCATGGCATAATGGTACTCTGGAGGAAAAAACCAAGAGTTGGAAATCTTACAGTAGTCTGAAATGCAAGACTCTTCCACACTTACATTTCAGTGTAAATGCTTGCATAAAAATACCATACCTCTTTTTGGGGGGTCTTAGCCTTAGCCTTTATTAGTTGGGTCAACCCCCCAGATACGTGTAATTTGTGCCGTGGTCATAGACTGTGTACTAGGAAAAAAACGTAATATGAATGTATGAAATAACACTGAGCTGTAGACATGTATGGATTTCAGGCTTGGATTCCTCCACAGAAAAGCCCAGAACACCTACCAACCATTCCTTTTCCTGCTTTATGTGTGGTCCTCTAATCAATGGGTTTAAATAATTCAAGTCTTCTGAACAAAAGTGTGTGTGAGCACGTGTGTGTTTCAGGTTTTCCCTAAATGCCAGTGAGTCACATTGATAATAACAGGCTCGCCGTTCAAAGCCCACCTATAAAAACTCCCACAATTATCCAGGTGGTGTGAACCGCGGCACCCTCCCACACGGACGCATGCACACACACCCACCCACCAACAAAACAACATTATCCATTTAACCTCACTGATATAATGCAGACTGCATTGACGGAAAGGGATTGTGGTTCTGTCTGTGAGAGTCAGTGTGAAACAGCCAGAGGAAACATGACAGAATGAATGACAAAACTGCGAGCAACTACAATAAATACCTTCAAATAACTCACTAATTAATCATTCATTTCTTTCAGTGCAATTAGCTACCTAATTATACCTCTAAAAACAACTGTAAGACACCTGTCATGCCCTGCGCATGGGTAGCGACAATATTTGTATTTGTTTAACAGTTCATTGCCAGAATAAGACTTTGATTCTGAGACAAAGAACTGGGAAGAAGTTTGCTTTGGAGTGCATTAGTGGAGGTAGAGAGAAACAGAGGAAAAGAGCTTGACGGCAAAAAGGACAAGAGGATGTAAAAGAGCAAAGACAGGAGCGATCGCCGCTTATTTTCTCTCTTGCGCATTTTCTTTGACACAAACACCTGGTGACTGCTCCTCTGCCTGCTAACCACGACACGCGGCAAACAACAACGACACACGGAAACAAAGGTGAAGCCGACAGACACAGGAAGAGGGGATTTATTTGCCGGCAGATGGTCTGTTTTTCTGTTGTTGTATTTTTTTCCCCTCGCTCTGAGCGAGGGAGCAACCAGAACATGAAGATGAAGCAGAGGAGATGGGGAGTTTTGAGGAGAGCGAGCAGGGGGTGGAGGAGTGGGATAGGTGGCTTAATGGAGAGGCATATCGCGCCAAATGACAGCAGGGAGCAAACGATGAGAGGGTGATCAGAGAGGAAGAGCAGAGAGATGGAGGCACCAAGGTGCTGTTGTTATAGCAACCTGCTGCTCTGGTGCTTTGTGCGCTGCATCCTCCCTTCTTCCTCCATCTCCTCTTTCCCTCACTCGCTCACAATCACAACACCCCGCCTTCTCTTCCCTTGCTGCCTTTACATTGCTCCCTCCAGCACATCCAACACAAAACTCAACATTAAAAGGAGCGCATCGATGTTTTAATTAAAAACAATCCTAATCAAAAAAGCAAGAGACATTAAAAACAGAAGCAAGAGACCAAACAAATTGGGGATGCAAATTATTGTATTCAAACTCAAACAGGCTGTTCATCAGCTGATGAAAAGTTTGAAAAAAACTACTGTTCATGTCATTTGCACTCAGGACCCCCTGATGATGAAAGGCAAAAAAAACTTAAGGCAGCACAACTGAGCAACGCTACAGAGGTTGGACGTAATAAGATATGTTGCTCTTTTTTTTTCTTTTTTTGAAGATCCTGAATGGATTGGTTAGAAAATACAAAATCACCTGAACAGAACAGGAGAACCCTAAAGACAGTGCAGCTGGATATGGAGATGTTGCAGAACCATCCCTCATGGCTGAAGGCGTTGGTCATGGAGTAACTATGACACCAGCCTACTGAGAACGTATCAAACATTTCTGAACAAAATTTTCAAGAGATCAGCAAAAGTTACGGCAATAACTTTTGCTGAACTACCAATCCTTTTAATTTCTTCTTCTTCTTACTTTTACCGTATCTTCTTGCAATATTCTGAAGTTGCGACCCGGTTACAATCAATCACAGAAAAATGCAAGTACTACTCATTTCTTTCCTGATCTTAAGAGTCTGATCAGCAGTCTGTCCTGCAAACCAAAGGTGCAGGTTTCTTGAAGACGAAATCCCTTTTAAAAAAAATGTATCAGACAACACCATGTAAACACTGCATGGAGAGAAAAGCTACTCCTGAAATGAATCAGAAATGCACAACAGTCCAGACAGTAGGAGACAAAATAGCAAGGCAAAAATCCAGAACATGATCCAATATATTCTGCAAGAGACAGACTTAAAGACCTCACTTTATTGGATTTATTAGTCAAAATGTGTTTATATACTGACAACACGAATTTGTTTTTTTACCACACCAAAAACAACTTATGTTTTCCACTGGTTCTTTTAAATTAACAGTACAGAGCCAGTATTCTTACAGATGTTTAAGAAACTTTTGCTAGAACAGGAGAGAGAGATATAAACAACTAATGATTGTTCGCCTCTGATAGGCAAAATGTGTGTATTTAAATGCAAACCATATACTCATATGTAATATTTTTTTTAATAAATGCCTTAGAAGTGACCCAACTCTGCATTGGCAACTTTTGACTTTAATGTTCCCAAAACAAAACAACTATTTGCTTTTTGTCATATTCAGTGAACTAAGAGAAAATGAATGAGAATTCTTACAATCTTATCTGACAGAAATAAGACTATTCTCAAGCACAAGCAGGCAATACACACATCAGTCATAATTTCAATTTTAGTTAGATCTTCCTGGTGTTGGCCAGCATGTACAAAACTGTGTGTGTCTGCGCATTTGTTTCTGGTTTGGCCCAGTGGACCATGAAATGAGTCAATTAGATCAAACAGGTTTGTATTAAGTAAATGTGCTCACTGCCATGTCAGTAACTGGTGGAGGTGAAGGGGCTCAAAGTTCAAGTTCATAACCACATTCTGACACCCAAGATGTGTCCTGAGATGCTGATGTGCAGAAGTGGTTTTGAGTTTGCATTATGGTTTAAAACTGAATTATTTATTTTTAAGTGAGCGTCATATGAAGCTTGGAGTAAAGAAAAGAGCTAAAATCCGACCTTCTTCCTCAGTGTGAAGATTTTCACACTTCCCAGTGAGGACTTGAGAACTAATAGCTTACTTTAGGTTTTCCAAAGAATCAGATATTGTTTTTAAATTTCTGTTTGCAATAAACTCTCCTACAAAGTCTTTGGATATGTGACGATGTGATCTCACATGGAGTCTGACTGGAAAAGGACTGGAAAAGAAAGAACAAAAAAACAGCTGTACTATCAGGAGTTTGTCCTTTACCTCAAGGATACTACGTCAGCAGATATCCATCCTGCTCAAGTGCCCTTGAGCAAGTCACTGAGACCAGGGATGATGAGGGCTTTCATGCAAACAGTCCACACACACAGTCTGCATTTGGTGTGTATTAAATATCACCTGTAGTTCTGGCGAGGAAACTGGAGCGGGTTCTGAACCAGTTCAACTGGCTGAGGGAAGCTGGAGTCTTCACAGTTCCAGTATGAAAAAAATACAGCCATTAATTGGTAAAAAGTGATACACAGAGAACTTTTATCTTCAAGCTAAAGTGAAAAGCTGGTCTAAAACACTGTTTCCAAATCCAGGCCCTCACAAACTAACCCCATGGTGAAGTTGGATGCGTCTCTGCTTCAACGCACCCGGTTGAAATGACTGAATCAACTTCTGATGTTGTTGGGTATTTTAACACCATAAAGTTAAAACAGAACTCTTTTTGAGACCGAACCTGAAGCGGGGAGATGTTTAATACATGCAGGACAGAGAATATCCCGTGTTTGTGAAACTCAGCTGTCGTTCTGCCTTTTCAAGTTCTAGCACTTACTGGCTTTATAAACAAACTAGTTTGGGTTTCCATAGCCAGCTAAGTGTCATTAGAAACATCTCGGGTCAATATTTAATCCTGACGTTTCCTGAATTTCGGACAAGGTCAAAGTTCAGAGGAAGTTCAACTAGACAAACTGTTATGAATTTTTTCATAACAGTTGCACTCATAACCACTTGTGGTACTGGTGAGGAAATCTTATTGATTTGGTTGCAATGTGCAATTTTCACCACTAGATGCCACCACATTCGGCACAGCGGATCTTTAACTGGATTGTTTTATGGCTTATTATTTTTATCTGAAATCACTGATGAATATGTCTCTGTTGACAATTATTCAAGAAAAACTAGAACAGATAATCATTCCTTCAATGGAGTGCCAATAATTTGTATGAGTTGACCATCCTGACTCAAATAAACTTCAAACACCATTAAAGATTCATCAGTACTCACGGCTATTTGATTCTAGTACAGTTAGAGCGGGTGCCCCAAATATGGAAGCGAGAAGCCGCCTTGGGTTCGATTCCTGACCTTGGGAGGCTTGCTGAGTGTCTTCCGGTCTGGCTACCATGAATGAAGGCCACGAGTGATACCAAACATATAAACATTAAGCAAATCAACTGACCTCAACATTCAAGAAAAGTAAGAAAGTTTTAAGTTGAAAAATTTGGCTTGAGCATCTTATCAAAGACAGCATGCCCACAATCATTTACTTAACCACATCCTCACATGACATTAATTATTATTATTGTTGGGTTACAAAGACTTACTTCCTGAATATCAACTTTTTTTTTTCCGTCTATGCATGCATTTCCGGCTTTCCCTGCCTCCTGATCCCTGTAAAACTGAGCGGTGTGTGAGTGGAAAGAACACGAAAACAAAGCGTCTGCTTGAGTGAAGGACAGAAAACTCCAGAGTGACAAGAGGAAGGTGCAAACAAAGAAACATTTGGCTGCCGTCCCAGAGAAGGGTGTACGTACATGTGAGAAAGCGCCTGCCAGTCTGCCTCCTGTACACAAGGGGCCTGTACACGCCTGATTTGAACACACACACACACACACAGTGATCTAATCAGAGAACAATGATCCTTTACATTATATTTCACCATTTATTTGGCGTTTTAGCGTACAGACACAAGAACAATAGAAAAACTACATGCAAGTGGTATTGTTTGCATTGTGCTTCGAGGAGCTGATGCCGATGTACACAAGAACTTGGAAAACGATCTCCACGCTTATTGAGCCAAACACACACAAATAAACAGTCTTTGTTGGGTATTTTAACACCATGTTGGTGTGCGTGCGCATGGGCAAAAAGAGAAAGAAGATCGTGTCCGTCTGTCATCAGCAGTTTTAAACCTGCTGACCTGACATAAAAAAACCTAGTAGAGAGAGGACCATCACCCCCACCCCTTACACCTCCTCCTCCATCCATTGCCGACCCCTTGACTCAATAACTTTAATATGTTTGTGTTTGGAGGGGAGGGGAAGGAGAGGAGGAAGAGAAACAGAAACACGGGGAAGGACGAGAAGCGGAGTGTGCTACCAGTCGCTCTTACAAACCATTAGCGTTTAAAGCACAACTAATTATCTCCAGTGGGTCGAGGACAGCGCGTGCTCGTGCCGGTCTGAACGAGCATCTGTCTGCGTGTGCGATAAAGTGAGAAAGAGGACGAGGAGAGAGAAAATGAGGGGATGAAAGAAGGGGAAACTGTGTGTGTGTGGGGGTGTGCGTGCGTGTGTGTTTGTGTGCGGTTCCTGGCTGAGCAGCTTCTCTATTTATAGAGCTGCAGCAGCTCCTTCCTGTTTCTGGAGCTGCACCATCACGCTGGGAGGGGGCGGAGCTGGAGGGGAGAGGGAGGAAATGTGAGAGGGTGTGTGGGAGTGGAGACTGGTCTTGAGCAGATCCACCCCCTCTCTTTGCTCTCGCTCTCACCGCTCTCTCTCCTGACTTCCCTCCCTCACTCAATCAGCAGCTACAAACTCAACCGAACACCAAAGAGGCAGAGAAAGCAAGAAGGAACGACTAAACTGCATAATTAGGGAAATTGCTTTTTTTTTTCGTTTTTACATTTATAGCTGAAATTAGAAAATGTGGCTTCATGCTGAGTTACTGATGCTACAAAAAAAAAAACAACAGCAGCAACAAAAAACAATACAAGCCATAAAGAAAGGGACAGTTCAGATTATCTTACTCTGAACAGGGGTTGTAAGTAATCACTAACCTGACAGCAGCAGTTGTCTAAAGCCTCATCCGTTGTTTTGTTTTTCCACATGGGACCATTTTCAGAAATCTGTTCATTCACACGGAAGCACAGAAAACAGCCCAAAATTGTATTTTTATTCCCCCAAACACAAACATAAAGCCTCCACACAACATTAGAGGTAAATAAGAAACCAAGAATGACTTGAACAAAGTACAAGTGAAGTTTTTTTTTTTTTTTTTTTTTTGTAGAACGTTTTTAAAGGTTTTGCCATTGTTAATACGTATGACTGTAGGCCAGGTTAAAATTTGCGCTAATAGGCCAATGTTTTCACAAAAGATACGTTTATACTATCCAGATGAATATGCGAAGGTGAAATATTCACTCCGATACGACTTAAAAAAAAAAATGTTTCGGGTAAAATACTTTCTCTAATATATGTTACTATTTTGTTTCTTCAAGGAATTAGCTTGCTTGAGTAACAACTTATTTTTCTGTTTAGTTTTTTTTTTTTAAATAAAAATAAATTAATTAGCCGTATGAAGACATTCGGCAATGAAGACATTTGTCTTGATGCGGCTATGACTCTTCTGACTCAAACTGCTCAGAATATTTCTGATTTGTTTAAGAGGACGAATGATACATCTTAAAGATAGACTAATAACTACTGACTGTAATTACCGTACATAACTAATTCATAAACAAAATGCCCTTTGGTTTGACGAAGTGCAGACTAAACGCTTTTTAAAATAATCTGAGATTTAAACGGGGCAGAAAACAAGGGAAAAAGAAAAATCTAGAGACAAACTTGGAAAACCTGATTACTCTGCAGAGTTCTGGCATTTTCATTTAGAAGACCGTTGTTGGTTAGAGGGGAAACCATCCAAAAGATGTCAACATATGCAGAAATTGCTCATGAAGATTGTGAAGTAGCCACTGTTGTGGCAGGCAATGTTTTAGTACAGCCTTCAACAATCAACCCAATTTGAAAGAAAATCTATAATGAACTTGTTGACTTTTTCAAATGGCTTATTAGGAAGTTCATGTCACAAATTTCTTGAATTTAAGCTGCAAAGAAACTCAAATTATAGAAAGTCTTGTGCCCTCAATGCTGTACATGTAAGACTCCATAATAGCCTAGTGTTGTCACTTTAATCCGACTTTATTTCTGTTGGTCATTTTTACTTTGAGTTATAATATTGTCCATTTCAGAGATTCTCAAAATCTGGGTTTTGATCATGATAGAATAGCAAGTCGATCCAGACCAAGCCTGTCCTTCCTTTTTGCCTCAAAATGACATTAGTTGTGAATTGGTGCCATTTAAATAAACTATAGTGAATTTCATTTTATCATCATCTGACAGCTGTGCAGAAGAGACCTGAGCACAGCACACTGTTTTAACACCAGTGGTTAATAATTACAATGCTGAAAGGAAAGCACTTAGCTCATGAAGCAGAAGATCATTTCTTTCTGTGAGTTTTGTCTCTACATTAATGTTTGGAACCAAAAATAAAACATTTGTGAGCCAAACTTTCAAAACATTGTCATAAAAGAAGGAGTGGGGTCAAATGTTAGCTTGCTGCTTCTCCAAAGTCCTCCAGGAGGTCACAGAGGAATCCACGACAACGTCTAATATACTGTAGGCATCACTATCTCACTGAAGGCCAGTGCTCATAACACAATAACTAAGATACTAGAAAAAATGGGTGTGTTCATAACCCAAAACCACTGCTGACCAAAGCCAACACAAGGCTTTAATGCCCTTGGTGATTTCCAAGACTTTTGGGAAAATATTATGTCAACTGATGTTTGCATCTAATGAAACTAATGGTATCTTAGAAAAAGAACACCATGAAATGAGTCAAAGGTTCTGGTGATGGTATCAAGGTGAAGGGCCGCTTTGCAAATTCTTTGGTCCATCAGAAAATGTTTGCCTGCCAGTTTGACATTTTAAGCAGAAGAACCATTTGGTTATGAAGCAGGACGTTGATCAGCAAGCTCAACTATGAATTGCTCAAAAAATAAACAATCAAGGCCTTGAAAGGCATAAAGTAGGTAGATCCAACTGAGATGTTGTTGCGTGACTTTAGACAGGTCTAACATGCAAAGAAAACCAACCATTGTAGCTGAATTAAAACAATTCTGCAAAGACAAGTGGACAGAAATTCCTTCTCAAAATATTTGTAGCCACCAAAGTTGAATTAACCAGTTATTTGATTAAAGAGGCATTTTACTTTCCTCGTGGACTAAGTTGGTTTGGGTAGCTTTGTCACTATAATGCATAAAATCTACACTTAAATATGTTTTTTGTGTTTACATATTTAAGGTCGACAAAAATGCAAAAACTGCAAGAAATTTGTAAGATGTAAATTTTTTTTACAGCAAAAATTTTTAGCCAACAAGTCAAAATATCTTCTACAAGCAAGCAGTCAAAAGGAGAATTGTCAAGTGCAACGGCTTGACTGTATAATAAAACTATAACTATCCATGCACTGATCAGTTGCTGTATATAACAATACAGATGTTTTGTCTGAAGTACAGTTGTACTAACTCGCCACTTTGTCAGCATCTCCTGATACAAACATTTGGCTAAATAAAAATTACCTTCCAAGATTTCACAAGACATATTTCTTATAAACGCTGTTTAAAATAGATATCAGTTTTCAAAAAATAATCGGTTTTCAAACATTTGACTACATCCAGGCAAAAATTATGCCATTTTCTATTATTTTAGAGCTACCGTTCTGACATTGGATGAAGCAAGTGACTAGGAGGGGAGGAGTTGTGCTTCTCATTTCTTGGCCAGATGGTCAACAGGAGGGGTCCAGCAGCTGTGTTTGAGTTTATATGCAGGTTTCAGTGTGTACATGTGCAGGAGGAAAAGACGGGACAGACTACATCCGACACCTGTCCGCTGTGGACACAACAGAAGAGTGACAATGAAACTCAATGTGAGCAACAAAAAACATCAGAGAGAAGGTGAGACTACAAAGCAAAGCGAAGACGAGAGCTATAAGGAAGAAAAAAAAAACAACTATGGATTTTAATGTTATTTCTTTACATCAAGTGGATTGTTTCAAACATGCCAATATCAAGATTTTCTGTATCTGACTGCTTAGGTAGAGGTTTTCTGATTGGCTCAGTTACGTGGGAATGTGATTGGCTGAATAAAGTCGACTTCTGCTTCTACTAGAGCCAGTCATGAGGGCAGACTGGTGCACACACACACACACACACACACACACACACACACAGATTTATGGATGCTCTCATGGCAGGAATGACAGCCCCTCTTCCCAGCCTCTCCCCCTTCATTTTCACTCTCTGCAGCCTTGCTTCAGAGCCGAGGGGGGAAGAGTGAGAGTGCAGAGACTACAGAGAGGCAGACAGGCTGCTATGGTAACAGATCACTGTGGCAGCAAGCAGCAAGGCCCTGATGGCTACTTGGCAGCGACGGCCGAATCTCACTGGTTGCTCACACACATCAGGGTGGATGCAGGGGTGTGCGTGTGTGTGTTAAGGGCCAGTGTGGATGTTTGTGTGCGAGTGTGTACGTGTTGACCAGAGGACATGCCGAGGGTTTCTGAGAGTAACGAAGCCGCATGTGATCCAGATGTCCTTATAGTTATGCAGATCAATGGCTAAAAGAGAGCACAGCCCCAGAACCTGAGTCATTATGTCCAAGTCCTTGGTCATCTTTGTCTCCCGCTGAGACTTCATATTCAAAGTTTACCACTGCTGCCAAATTTAAAGGTCAAACTTTTTGAACCTATATATACGTTTTAAGTTTTGAACTGAATTAATAAAATAAACAAGCTTTTTGTTGATAACTTATTGAGTTTATATGACATTTAAAGTCAATTAAGAAAGCTGCAGATTAATTTGCAACAAGTTCATATGCATATCAGATTTCATGGTGTTTCAGGTAAAATACTGTTATTTTGTTTTGTACCAATCTTTCTAAGGACAAATGATAATAAAGAATCATGGTGTGTAACAGAGATGTTTTTCATTGATTGGTTTAGTATCTCTTGCCAGTAAGGAAACCTATTACCATTACTATGTTGACATATCTCTGGTTAAACACCAGGAGGATGTTGTTTAAATGAAACAACGTCATTCCTTTCCCCTCTTCCTGCCGGTCTTCACTCGCTCTTTTCTGTCATTTCACTGTGTGCATATCTAGGTCACGCAGTAGTAGACTGCTGTCTTCTTTCCCCCCTCGTTGCTGTGATTCTCTGAATGTGTGTGCACATGTATTTACACAGTAAACACACATCTCCACTAGATCTGGAAGGAACAAAGTTCAATCCAGTGTGTGCATGCAAGATCCAAGTGAGAGCACAAGTACACAAACAAGCACACATGGTAAATGAGTAAGACAGGGATAATTTATGTCCTTCGTAATGTGGAGGAGGAGGTGTAATGTGTCCGTGCTACCATGCCGATTTCATTTGTTTTTTTTATTTTTCAACATGGTGCAGGAGTAGTGACGATTCAGACAGAGAGCTGCTAACCAGTGATGTTGGACTGTGAGGCACCTAAACATTACCTGAAAGTGCTTAATGTGTCACATGAGAGAAAGGGTTCGAGGGTAGACCGATTCGTCTGTTTGCCAAAGCTAACGTCATCGGAAGCCTCCAGAAGACATTACTCCTCATATCTGCCAATAGTGTAAACACTAAGAAAACAAAGGAGCAGCCACATTGTCTGGAAGCATAGCTACATGAGTAAGATTATTTAGACCAGGTTTTAAGATATTTTTTTTTATTATTATTTTATTTATTATTTCATTTTGCGGTCATAAAAATGAATCTGTAGGATAGAAAAGTCCCAAATGTGTGTATCTCTGTAGGTTTTGTTTCTGCTCTAAAAGTTTTTCACAGATGCAGTAATAATTGCCATTATCTTCAAACATTTAATTTTAGCTTCAGGAAATGCTCCAAAAATTAACATCTTTGTCCTCAACGGTCTGTTTTTTTTTTTACCTTGCTTGTAGAGTAATGGCTTCTTTCTCACTGAGTGCCATTAACGACATAATTATTGCTCTTATATGTGAACTTTGGTATCAGAAGAAAGTAATCCTGTTATTCTAACTATTTAGGAAGTTGGAATAATTCTGGTAATCCTAACTGATCAAAAAGAGGAAAAGTTCTGACTAATTTAATGCCAGTGAGACAAAGCATCTTTTTATGCAGTGCATCTGTCAACTTGCATGCAATTTTAATCACCTGTTGCCATCAAACTGAACACCTACCATGCTAAGGATGAGCTGAGAAACTGATAAAAAAAAACATTAAAGAAATATAACAGCAAACAAATGTAAAATACCAATCTCACAAACCAACTTGAACTGCAATAAGCAGCGAAGCAAATTTATATTCGGGTCCTCCAACTCATGGAAAATTAAAACTGAATTTTAATGTAAATATTGGGTATGATCAAGGTAAAGAACCAAGGAGCTTTACCTTGATTCAATTAAAAATGATTCAAGTTGAAAATGCCAAACAAATCTTTAAAAAAAAGAGAGAAAGAGGTGTTAAACTGTAGCATAAAAAAACATATAAATATTGCTACGTTTACTGCTAAAGACCTGATTTTCAAAATAGTGTACATTTTGAGTAGTTGTAGTCTTTAGCGAATGTTATTTGAACTGAATTTCAGCTTCATCAAATAATTGTTATGGCTTGCAGTTCTTTTAATGACTGAAAAGTGATGGGATGAGTTTTCTCCTGCTCTATGGTGCACCTTCTTGTCCCCATCAGCTGCTGCGCCCGGTCAGTCAGCTGGCTGAAAGTAGGCTCAAACTTTTCCCTTGAATACAGGAAAAATAAATTGTGCTTTTCGCAAATATGTCACGGCAAGAAAAACAACCATGATGTTGAAAGTTTCCAGACACCAGCCATGACTCCAAAGCTAGCAGGTTATGCATCAGATCTTTGTTAAGCAGGCTCACAACCTGGACTGATGAGACATTGTTTTAGCTATTTACTGTGATACTGTGGTAGTTTACTCACAGTTGTGCTGTAGTAGAATCCACTGCTCAACAATTTGACAGTAAATATGCTTGCTGCTGCTAAAACAGAATTTAATTGTTACCAATTGCACCACTAGATGCGTTTCAGGATTTTGCTTTTCTTTTCAACTTTCACACCGTTTTAGGTTAGTTTTTAACCTAAAAACTCTTTTCTTCTGTTTCTAAACTATTTTTGTCTACTAAACTCCTTGCCACTCTCTCTAAAGTCATCCATCCCTTCCTCGGTGGGCGCCGCTTCTATTCCCAGTGGCTATCCTCTCACTACATCTCCATTCATCCATCTACCCATCTCACCCCTGGGTAAAACATCATCTCATCTGTGCAGGGCAGGCAGACCCCTCATTACCCCAGCATGCAAGTATTGATCCACTACCCCAGTGTGTAAGTGTTATTTTAAGATGCTCAGAGCTGTAATCAGCATGTTAATGATAGTCATCGCCATAGTGAGAGGCTCTCTGTGGTTATTCCTGGCCTGTGGAGACCAGCAAGAGGCCAGCAGCCTGAACAAACACACACGCAGGTTTGGAAGCTTGGTGGGTCGGCGAGCTAAAGAAGGTGAGGGCTGCAGAGCGGCTCATCGGGTCAACCCTTCCCCTCAAGAGGGGTTGAGAGTTGCTCCGCATGAACTCGGAGCAACTCGAGTTCATGTGACTCCTTGTGTACAAAGAAACATGCATGTATGAGGAATCTGATGCCATGTCCCAGTAAAGGTGATGTAATCCATGAGCCCTGCATGTCGCTTGATACAAACATAAGTGTTTGTGAAGGTTGGGCTTCAGTCACTCTGGACAAATAACTTCAGCATCCCCTCCAAATGTGGCAATTTCACATTCTTATCAACATGAGGTAAACAAACTGCTATGTGCATACACACACACACACACACGCACCCACACAGATGGATCCACACAAACAAACAAATGGAGCAGATACAATTCATCTTAATATATTACAGGTGCTGCAGGCCTACACCATCCCTCCAAACCCAGACACACACACACACACTTGCAAAGCTGTGCCAGTGTGGATAAGCCCTATTTGGCAGAGTTGAGGAAGATGCATTTCAGAGGTAAATGACATCATTACCATATAAATGACTTCCAGCAAAATACAGCTGCTAATGTGACACACACACACACACACACACACACCCACACACACACACACCCACACCCACACACACACACACCCACACACACACACACACACGCCCACACACACACTCGCAGCAGCAGCCAGTTTGATCCTCCTGGATGCAGGTTACACACCTACAAGCTGCGCTGGAGCTGATGGGGACTTTGGGGGGGGTGCGGGGGGTCAAGCACCCACACAAACTCTCTCTCTCTCTCTCTCTCTCTCTCGCCCTCTCTCTCTCCCTCTCTCGCCCTCTCTCTCTCTCCCAGGCCTGATGTCAGCTGGCTGTGAAAGGCGGCGGCTGACCGCTCGCTGTGATCCAGCACCAACTGGGCTTTGGCCAGCAGACTGGAGCTCCGCCACGCCGCTGCATGCTGCTGCAGCCAACACCCTCCTCTTCCTCCTCTTCCTCCTCTACTGACTCTGGCTGAAGATGAGGAATCCTCATCTTTGCTGCTGCAACAAGTGTCTGCAGCTCAGAGGTTTGCAGCTGCAGCAGCTCCTGGTTTTATGGAGCTTCGAAGGGAAACTTTACACCTTATATGCACAGCACCTATTGAGACTTTGAGCTACTTGCTAAAAACTGAGGTGTGTAACATTAAAACATGCTTGGCTGCACCTGTATCGATGGCAGCTCTTCTCTTCAGGGCTTCTGTTAGCTCCTGTTAGCCTCGTTAGCTTCGTTAGCTCCTGTTAGCTTCGTTAGCTCCTGTTAGCTTCGTTAGCTCCTGTTAGCTTCGTTAGCTCCTGTTAGCTTCTTGGCGCAGCTCCGTTCTCACCGCATCGGTTCAGCGTTACACCGGCTAGCGGCCTTGTTGCTGTGATTCACTGGTCAGGCTTCTGGTTTCACAATGTTATATGTCCTATTGGGGGATTTTATACATATGTTTGGGCAGTCGTGTCAAAGCAGCCACTTTGCACGCTTCCATGGAAGGACAACAGCATATCGATCTGATAAACATGTAATTACTAAGATCAGCGTGTATTCCACGATACAGAGCGATCATTTAGTTACCATCGGGTCGGTGTGCAGCGGCACTGCCAGCACTTTTAAATCTCTCTCATCAGTTCACCGGGATTTCGTTACAGGTTACAGGTTTGCGTCAGTCTGCTTTTCCCCGTGGATACGCTCCCCGACAGCGACGCACCGTAGGGAGTAAAAAAAAAATAAAACTAATAACAGGAGAGAAACTAAAGAGGACATAACAATAAACCAAGAAAGGATCAAACTAATCAAAGGAAACTAAATGAAAATGAACAAAGAACAAAATGCAAGAATTAACTAAGAAACTAAATACTGAGGAATGAACTGGTATGGCAAGCAGTGCTGTAGTCCTCCAGACCAGTTTTTGATGGTCTCGGTCTCTGAGGACTCGGGATTTTATTTCAAGACCGCAACTGTGGAAACATCACTAAACTTACAGCAAACTGTCCAGTTTATTTGCTAACCTCTTTGTTTTCACTGGATGCAAAACGCACCGATTAAAATCCAGGCAATAACGTGACTTAGTGTTTCTGTTCCTCCCCCGAGACATGCGCAGTGGCTTCCTCTGAGCAGAACATGTCTGTCTAATGTCAGGAATAGCATTTCGCTACATAAATCATTAGAAATCCGATGGCGAAGCTAATTCAGCAGCGCTTCGCTTCCAGACGGTGGGACGACGTCTCACTTGTTCCGTCACTTAGAAAAGAAGCTCCGCTAACGTGATGTTAGCAAAGCTAGCTGTGCAGAGACGCATTTGTGATGGAAAACAGTCCCTCACTGCGCTGGATTACTGTGCGGAGGTTTTGACTAACGTGTCACATATATGGGACAACATTGTGTCCAAAAGTCTGCAGTATAGTGA
>CAEGAE010099235.1:0-36935 GCA_903067095.1 Girardinus metallicus
CTGGTTTGATATTTTTTAAATGTACCTTGTAAAGTACGCCTTTCTTTTTCGGCTGAATTTTTTTTGTTTTTTTTTTTTTTTTTTTTTTTTTTTTTTTGCTGTTCTTTTTCTCTCTTTTTGGGGAGTCACAGAAAATCTCTGATCAGGCTTGAAACGTCACTTTCGCTTTCTGCTGCACAGGATGGACCCAGTTTTTTCATGTTCTCGAGCCTCATGCATCCCTTGTGCTTTCACCTTCAGTCTGACTGACAGCGTCACAAGTGGACACACCTCCCCTCTACCGTAATATGTATTCAGCACAGACGCCGGGGCTGGAGCCCCCAGACGCCGCTCGCTAGATAAAGAGCCATCAAGGCATTGCACTGAGGAAAAGTCCTTTGCGTCCTTGCAGAAGGCACGCCACTTTTGCGTGTGCTCGGTGTTGATAAGGGAGATGGGTGGAAAGGGGTCACAGGTGGGCCCGCTTAGAGAAAAAAAAGAAGAGGAAATAAGAGACTTAACCAGATGAAAAATGTTCCAGAGCGAATGCTAAGATTAGAGGACGCATTGAAGAAAAGGTCCAGATTTTTTTTTTTTGCTACAGACAATCAGGGTGAAAATGCTTGGATGGGATTGTTCATGCAGTGCCAGATTGATATTCTGGGACAGAAATTACTCGTGCTTGTCCTTTTCAATCCCTATTCTGTGGTGAATCCGCTCCTTCCTGTTCTGTTCGTCTATAAGCCGGAATGCCAGTCAGATTTCCTGCAAGACTTACCAGATGAACACATGTCCAAGTTTTAATCTTTAAATTTCCTCTGGACACATCACATCACTTCTTAAAGCCAAAAATAGAGAAAAAATGGCTCCAGTTTATCCCCTCATCCTCACAATTACAACTGTTGTCATAGTTTTTCTCAAAGTACAGACATTTTTCTTACTTTTGAAATGATTCTTTAGTCATATTTACTGCGGTTTTTGTAAAGCTTTGGCTTGCTGGCAACTATAAACCGGCCAACATCACACTGTGTGTGAGGAATCCACTGTAAAACGTGGTTTTTGATCATTTAAAAATAGGAAAAGATTATTCTGAGTTAACATTTTATGTTGTGTTTAACGTCTTTGTGGGGGACCTGAAGACTGGTCATGTCTGTAAGAAGAGAAGCTCTAGCAGAGTAATTAGGGATAAATCTGTGATACCAACCAGACATGCCCAAGAAGGATTTAAGTTGTTTTCTTGTCTGGGGAAAAGGGGCAGAACTGGATGGCTTCAATCTTTTTAATTTGTGGCTTCACCAAACCTCCTCCGATAAGAAAGCCCAAATACTCTGTTTCCCTCTTTGCTATGGCACACTTGGCTGGGTTCACCATCAATCCTGCTTTCTGGAGATGCTCGAAAATCACTTGCAGATGTTGCAGGTGTTTATCCCAGTAGCTGCTGTAAACAATGATGTCATCCAGATATTCAGAGGCAAAGTGTGAGAGGCCGTTGAGAACCTTATCCATTAGGCATTGGAAAGTGGCAGGAGCCCCGTGCAGTCCAAACGGCATCACTCTGAAGTGGTAAAGGGCCCATGGTGTTCTGAAAGCCGTTAGCTCCTTGGTCCTGGAGGAGAGTGGCACTTGCCATTATCCTTTGGAAAGGTCAGTGAAATATTTTGCTTTGCCTAGTCTTTCAATAAGATCATCGATTCGTGGTGTTGGATAAGAATCAAATTTTGAAACGGAATTTAGATAACGAAAATCAATGCAAAACCTTATTGTTCCATCTTTTTTAGAGACAAGAACAATTGGATTGCACCACTTGCTCTGTGATGCCTCAATAATCCCAAGGGAAAGCATTAACTCAACTTCCTTTTTAAGTGGTTTGAGAAGTCTCTCAGGTATGCGATAGCTCAGTCTTTTTGGAGCAGCATCCTCTGTTAAGGTAATGTCATGTGTTATCACATCAGTGTAACCTGGATTCTCCTGGAACACACTCAATGACAGACAGTCCTCACCGCTGACTGTTGTTCTTCTGACAGATGATCCAAACTGGGCTTGGAGGTTGATGGAACAGGAAAAAATTGCTCCTCAGGTTCTTCGTCATCTGCACTCTGGATGTAAAAGGAGGCAGGTTTCTCTTGGCCCCGGGACACCCACTGTTTCAACAGGTTCGCATGGAAAATGCGAGTAGAGTGGCTTTTACCTGGAATAGAGACTTTGTATGTTGTTGGTCCCAGTTTCAGTTATTCAGTTTTGTTTGTGTTCAGTTAGAATTCAGTTGACCTCAATTAAATTGGGCCCAAATTTATTACTTATCTTTTGACTTATTCTTGCATTAAATCTTTATGCTCTAACTATTTTTGGAAGGAATAAATTGTAACTTTTTCTACTTTGAACACTTTTTTGTCCTCGTTTGAGTCTGGTCCCTCACAGTCTTATAGAAGGAATTAGCAAAATTAGCATTGATAGTTAAAATGCTTATTTTAACTACCAAAGTATAATACAACTGATGTTGCCATCGTAAAATTTATCTTCAATAAACACACAGCTTGAGACCCATCTTTAGAAATCACGTTGTCCTTTCACATTGTTGAAGTTGATCCTTGAGGTCACCAGCTGTGTGTTCTTACACAGTGCACAGTGACTGTGTCTGCATTCAGGGACTGCATCCTTCAAAGGCCACATTTGTAGGCTGATCTGGCCACCTATAATTCCACTGGTATACCATCACAGAAAATTAAGGAATCTCTATTTGTCTGCAAAATGTAGATATTTTACACACAGACAGAGAGCTAGTTATCTTCTTTCTCAAGTGCAGTCCACTTACTTAGACAATTTGACCCTCTACGGTCACACAAACTGTATCCTCCAGAGGGTGGTTGGAGAAGTTCTGTGGCCTCCTTCATGATAGAGAAATGTGTGGGCATCAGTAAATGTGGTCTCTCTGGTGTCCTCCTCGCCTCCCCTGAGGCTGTACGCCTTCATGACATAGTTCTCTCCTGCAAATACTTGTGAAGCATCTTCCTCAGACAGCATTATCATGGCAACACTAAACACATCCCTGATGTTTTTCATGTTTTTGTGATTTTTGCCCTTTCCAATATGATATTGTATGAGTTTGTTTAGATGATGATACTAAGCTTTTCACAATAAGCAATTAATGAGTTAATTGCATGATAAATTTAGATGAGCTCAGTTTGCATTTTGATTATTACTATTACTAATATTCACATTTCTGTGGGAATATCACTATATCACTTAAATGGTCTCAAAACAACATTATTGTTCACAATCATGGGACAATTTATTATCCAGTAAAATGTGTTATTGTGACAGGCCTAATCACAATATGATATAACAATTTGTTTAGATGACGATATGTCTCTTGATATGACAAAGTCTGTTATGATACAAATTTCGATTCAGTTCAATTCTCAAGTCTGCCACAGATATGACACAATATAATATGCTGATCTAACAAAATCATTTAACACTTCTGGGTGACTGGTGACTGGTCAAGCATGAAAATGGGGAATCCACCTGATTTCTCTTTGTATCCCAAATCTTTAGTCAACCGTCCAAAAAGTTATCTGCTGTAGTTAGTGGTGTGTAAAAACATCTTTGCAACAGTTCCCTAAAGTATTCACTTTATGACCGCATGCTTCTCTAAAACACTCTGTCATTTCCTTGAAGTCTGTGGCCGTTTGTTGCAACATCTCAGTCAACTTGTGACTGAGATGTTGTATTTGACCTGGCCTGTCAAACACTTTCACACTGGAAGCTAGAATACTTTGGTATACAGAGGAGTACTGAGTCATTCAAGAACCTTGGTGAATGACCCAGTGGCTCTACTAGCCCAAACCATTAAACGTCTACCACCATGCATCACAATCAACAGGAGGTGACAAGCATTCATGATTTCAAGTAGTACTTATTCATCCATCGAGTTACCACAGCATTTGGTTTGAGACACTGCCTTCTTTCCTGCATATGTTTATGTGCAGGATTATATTTCTGTTGATGTTTTGTGTTGAAACAAATCTCTTGCCCTGTCACTTTCACTATAGTTAAGCAGCGTTTCTGGTAGTAAAGAAGTCACTCTCTCACTGCAGCATTACGCAGAGCCATAAAAATGTCATCTTGCATGACTGAGCGCTCTCTCTGCTCTGGGTGTTTTGAGATCTCCCTGCTTGCCTGAGTAGCCTGATGGGCTGATGATGGCTAACTGTTTTGTGCTGGAGGAGGCAGAGGAGCTCGATTTTTTTTTTCATAGATTATCTATCTCATGTTAGGACAGCAAAAGTTTCAATATGTATTTTTTTTTAAGTTACATGCTGCAGCTTTAAGGAGATGTTAGATATAAGAGTCCACTGTCTGGTAGAGCTCCAATGCATCTGTAAAATATTACGTCTCAGTAGTGTAAAGTGTCAGTCCACCAGCCAGAGCAGAACCCAGCGTCTTGCACTGCTAACTATGACTTAAATAATTTTTTAGATTTTGTGCTTAGCTTTCTGACAGTCGTGCTCCATCTTGGTGGAAAGCAGCAATTATGCGCTGCTTTCCACCAATTCTGATTTTGACATTACTAGAGAAGAAATTGTGCTGTAATAAAGAAGTTCCAAGACTTTTGCTATTTAATATATGTTCCCAACCTTGATCTGATTTTTATTGAACTCAGAAAAGTGAAACAAAGTTCAGTACATATATATAACAACAAACAGTAGCGGTACTTCATTCAGAAGTAGCAGTTCTTTGCAAGTAATGCCACTTCCATTCCTTCGGCGACTGATTAGCTCTGCTTTGTTCCCCCCTCAGATGTTCAGAGAACGTCTTTGATTCCTGCAGCTTCCGAGTCCATTAAATGACCCAGTTCCATTCTAATAGCTAAAAAGCCCTGAAGTTGTGCTTTGGTTCAGCTGTTGCTCTGGTTGTTCCCTCTGCATGTCTCAGTTTTTCTTCCACATTATTGTTAATCATGCTGTCAATTTTTGCCTTTCTTTTCTTTGCTTATCTAATAAACCTTTCTGTGGTGCTGCTTTGCAGACAGAGAGCTCATGTCCTGCTGTCTCTCTGGCGACTGCAATGTCTTCAGTTGACTGCTTCCAGATGTTGGGAGCAGTCCTTCAACATGGTCCGCTGTGCACGGCACGCCACGTTTGCTAAACAAAGACACGTTTCTGTTTGGTCTCTTTTTGTTTTTTTAGAACTTTATTTGTATATTTTTCAATTTAGCATACAGAAGTAGAATATATTTAGATAACATGTTCACAAAACATAAACAAAGCAACCCAAGAAAGAGAGAAAGTAAATAAAATAAAGTAAATAAATGTGTAATTAGATAATAAAATAATAATTCTTTATTGATTCCGTAAGAGGGGGATATTTTGTTTGTCCCAGCATATTTATTTTTAATGAAAATTTAAATAAATAAAGTAATAAGAATAAACATACAACAACAATAAATAACTAAATATATATAGATACATATACACATGAATGCATACACAAATAAAAAAAAGAGCATGGGGGGGTGGCTTGGGAGGAGGTGCAGTTACCTATATAGTACATGGAAACTACTAAATTGGGCAAGGCTCTCAATTAGTCTTAGAAAAGTTTCTATAGCTTTATGAGATGTTCATGTTTTTTACAAACTCAGTAAATGAAGACTCTGCAGAATGGGATCCCTTATGATGAGAGAGACTGTTAGATTCAGACTGGGGACTCTGGGTCAGCCTCTCCAGTCTCTGGGGATGAGGTTGCCAAGGTGGCTACAAAGCTCCTTGGTGGCAAGGCCCCAGGTGTGGTTGAGATTCGCCCAGAATTCCTTAAGGCTCTGGATGTTGTAGGGTTGTGTTGGGAGACGCGACTCTGCAATATAGACATCAGGGGAAGTCCCCCTGGATTGGCAGACTGGGATGGTGGTCTCTGTGTTCAACAAAAGAGACCAATAACAGAGAGGTCACACTATTAAGCCACCCTGACAAGGTCTATTCAGGGGTCCTGGAGAGGAGGGTCCGTTGTATAGTCGAACCTTGGATTCAGGAAGAGCAGTGTACACCCTCAGCAGGGTCCTGGAGGGTGCTTGAGAGTTCGCCCAACAGGTGGTGGTGGGTTCTCTTGCAAAATGGGGTAGTGGGCCCTTTACAGGCTGTTAGGTCCCTGTAGGACCGGTGTCAGAGTCTGGTCTGCATTGCCCGCAGTAAGTCTGGCTAATTTCCGGTGAGAGTTGGACTGTGCCAAGGCTGCCCTTTGTCACTGACTCTGTTCATTACTTTCATGGACAGAATTTCTAGGCACAGCAAAGGTGTGGAGGGAATCTGTTTTGGTGGCTTTAGGATTGCATCTCTGCTTTTTGCAGATGACGTGGTCCTACTGACTTCATCAGGTCGTGATCTACAGCTTTCACTGGAGCAGTTCGCATCCGAGTGTGAAGCGGCCGGGATGAGGATCAGTACCTCTAAATCCGAGGCCATGGTTTTGAGCCGGAAAAGCACAGAATGCCTTCTCTTTTTCGGGGCGGGTGTTCTGCCCCAAGTGTCTGGGGATCTTGTTCACGTATGAGGGAAAAATGGAACAGGAGATTGACAGATGGATAGTACAGAGTCTGCAGTGAAGAGGGCACTTCACCGGACTGCCGTGGTGAAGAGAGAGCTGAGTCAAACAGCTGGGGCGTAGTGATAAGCATTTATTGTATTGTTTATTGCTGATGTGAAAAATTTCACATCATAATAAGGATTTTGATTTGTACTGACAATAAGATGTCAGTGTAAAAAATTAGAAAATCTGATTATACATAATTTGGAGTTTAGCCACAAAAATCTCACATCTTTATGTAGCTGTTGTCCCGAAGTTGCCTATTTTGAATCTGGGTTTGTCTTTTAAGAACATTATTTATATGCAGTAAGAGCCATAAAAAAGACTGCAGGGAAGTTGTAAATACTTTTTTATCCTCACTTTGGTCATTGTTGCAATAAATACCTCAAAATACCTTAATACAATTGTAAATCCATATTGTGCATCCCTACTAGAGTGTCAGTTGATCCAATCTATAGAATAGATTCTGACATCTGGCAAAAGTAAGGTACCCCATCCTGATGCAGAGAAACTCTGTGGATTCTATACTTTGGTACGTATGGTGCCAAAATGATGACAGCTTAAAATGAACATGAAAAGAAATTTTGGTATTGAAAACTCTATTTGTAACTTTAAGAAATATAACATTGACTGAAGTAAATGTCAAACAAGTTCTTATGTTTTTTCAAATATCTAAATGCATTTTACTGAGTGTAGATTTCTAATTGCAACCTAACTTTGGTTTCTTTTGTAATATATTGTTAAAAAATGTATTGTGCCCATACATTTTGTGTAGTAGTATTAAAATGTGTAGTAGTATTAAAATCTTGCAGCACATAAACTATTTGACAACCAACACAGGAAATGATCATCTTTGTCATTCCTAATATCTATAAACATATGTAAGTTTAAAAACTTGACACCCCAAATGGATTCTGGCAGTAATTTCTTCATATCTGGATTATTATTATTATTATGCCACCCCTCTATATTTTATTGATCATTCATCTGTGTTTCATATCTTAAACTTTTTTCTCTTGTGTATTCCAGTAAATTTCTGAGCAACGTGATCCGACCTGTGACCAGGCGCAGGCGGCCTGAGGAAGTCATGCACTTAGCTGTGGTGGCTTGTGGGAAACGTCTGGACGAGACCCTCACAATGCTCAAGTCGGCCTTGCTATTCAGCTTGAAGAAGATCAAGTTTCACATTTTTGCCGAGGACTCCTTGGCCCCTCAGTTTGAAGAAAGGGTAAGAGACCTTCATCGTGCAAATTCTAGAAGTATGTGTGCAAGTTGTTAAATGACTCAATAATGTCACACTGGAGCCGAGGGATCAATGCACACAATGATTCCATGAAAAGACCTTAGGTTTTTATATCTCTGGTGTGTCTTTTCCCTAGAAATAGATTACATACCACTTCTTCTCACTGCTTACAGGCAGATATTAATGTTTTGTCTCAAAACAGGAACATATTACATAGCTAAGGTTTTTATAACAACCTTACATGGTGTGGGATATTTCCAGTAATGTCACCAGCTACATGAACAATTCCAATGAATGAACTTCAAACTTAACACTAAAGCATTCATTCAAATGTTGAGTTTACAAGCCTGCCTTCGTGCTTACGGAATCAGTGCTGTGTGTTGACTGTTGTTTGGGAGGAAAAAAGGGGAATTATGGCAGTATTGGGCTTGGATAGTGTTGCATATATGCTGGTTTTGAACAGGAGGAGCGAAGGAGCAGCCACAGTGGTAAGAGACTCAAGGTAGGTGCTTGCCAAGTCCTTGTGGCTCTCAAAGCCAGTTCTAGACCAAAATTCACTGATTAGCAAAGACATATTCACTTCCTATGAGCTTGACCTTCAGCTATTTTTATCTATTTTTTATTTAGGCTGTAGCTTCTGTAAAATTTATTTCTAGTGGTGTGCCGATCGATCGGCCACCAATTATAATGGTCATTTAGGATTTATAAGGACACTTATTGATGGTCAGATCAAACCCTTAAGTTATTAAATAGGCAAATAAACACAAGTGAATAAAGAAAACCAATATGACAACATGACTCATTGCACATGATGTCACTCTCTTCAACTCCCCCCTCTCCACCATGATGGACTCTAAATTGGTGTTTTCCATTAAGCGAACTTATTTTTTAAATTTCAAATTGCGCAATGATATGGTAAATGGAAATGCAGATATTATCTGTGATTATCCAATCCTCAGTCAGTAAGCATATTTGTACTGGTCACCAGCCAATTTCCTGGTGCATCTCTTACATCTCTTACTTCCTTTTTGCCTTTATTTGAAATATATTTTCATGAGATGTGTATATCTTCCCATGCAGCTGAACCAGTGGCCTCAGTCGGTCTCGGCTAGGTTCCAGTACAGCATCTATCCCATCTCTTTCTCTGTGGGCGACGCTGAGGAGTGGAAGAAGCTCTTCAAACCCTGTGCTGCTCAGAGACTCTTCCTACCTGTAAGACCACAGCACAGTTTCTCATCTTATATCCTCAACATGCTTAATGTCACTAGTAGGCTAGCAAGCAAATAATTTATTTTCCCCTTTATACAAACATATTGTTTTTCCCGCTCCAGAAGTTAATTTTAGGTGTAGTTTATGGAAATAATTAATTACATGGGTGACTTCTCACATTTGTCTGTAGTGCGCACTCAAAGAAACAGACTTGTCTCTAGAGACGGAAGCCAATGATTTCATTAAGCGAAGCTTGTGCTCTGATATTGATTTTTCTTTTCAGACCATTGTCCATTGAAATAGCAGTTGGCTTTCTAGCAATAAAAGGGACATAATGCTGGTGCAGCAGATCTATAATGTTCTCCTCTCACTGCAAAGCAATCAGTGACTATTAACCCCAAAACAAGTAGGTAAAGTTTAACAAGTCAGTCAACATATTACAGTTTCAAGTGCAAGGTAAAAAAAAAAAAAAAACAGGTGAGGAATGAAGTCCTGATAAAGGCTTTATCTGGTGTCAGAAACTGAAAATGATACTCAGGTCTTTTGGAATAAGACCTTAATTTTGGTTGTGATTTGGATTTTTCTTTTAAAACTAACTTCTGTTTTTGAAGATATTTCATAGAAAAAAAACTTTCAATGAAAGAAATGAAAATCCACTGTAAATACACATTTAAAAGTGTGTTTTGTTGTTGTTTTTTTAGAAAACCTTTGACTAGTTGTTGCAGCTGGCTGATTAACAGGAAACATGACCCCAACAAGAGAGCTGCTGGTGGAAAACAATGGAAAGTTATAGTGGAAATTGGAACAAAAAAAGCATGCAGATCCAGGCTCCATCCTGCAAAATTGCTGTGTCAACTGCAAAAGAAAAAAGAACTGGAACCTGACTTAAAATTGTATAAGTGTGGGAATTGATTATTATTTGTAAGCAGTTCCCTTTAGCCTTATGAATATTGTATATGCAAAATATTGTATGTTGTAAAGAAGAATACTCCAAAAACGGCAGGTTTTATCACAACATTGTCTCTTCTTACAGTATGGCTCCACATTAAAAATGTCACTAACAAATATCCCTAAAATCAGATTGTATTATTGCTCTTCTTCAAAGAGCAATAATACAATCCAGTGTCCAGTGATAACAGAATCAGAGAATGGAAAGCTTATCTAGAATTATTTAAATGTATTGAAAAAAAAATGTTTTCTAGGAAATATGCTTAAAGATACTAGACTTTTCATATTATACCAGGTACTCTAATAAGACAAAACTTAAAAACCCACCTAAAATTGATATGCTAATTTTAAATTCTAAAAGTTTTTAAAAGTGTGTTCGCCCCCAACAGATACCCATTTTCTGAGTTTTTTTGTCACGGTCAGAATGTCAGACATATCCTGAATGCATACGGAAAGTTTTAAGATTATGATTTGATTAATTAAAAAAGTAGAACATTTGGAGAAAAAAAAATTTTCTTCTCTTAAATCATAAAATAATTTTGACAACCCTGTTTTACTAGAAAGCTAAGTTCATATACACTTCAGTTGAACCTGTCGCACAACGTGAAGTAGACTAAAGAATTTCAAAAAGCAGCGCATCTTACCCTGATGTAAATAAGTTCAATAACAGCTGATAATATAATGTATATGGGACTGGATGCCAATCAGTTTCTCAGTCTTCACAGTGAAGACTGCCATTTTTCTTTAATATGGAAAACACATAAAGATATAAGGGTTCTGTCTTGGTGGCCAAACTACAATTCTGAATGAATTTCTAAGCTGACGTTAATTAGACATTAGTTAATCAATTGGAACAAATTTTAATCTAATAAACCATTAATTGACAATGGTAAGTGGATTAATTGTTTGCATCATTTTTACTGTTATGTACTACTGTTGCCTCCGCTCCAGGTAATCCTGAAAGATGTGGACTCGTTGCTTTACGTGGACACCGATGTTCTGTTTCTGCGGCCTATGGACGATATCTGGATGTTCCTCAAGTCCTTTAATGGGTCCCAGCTGGCGGCCATGGCTCCAGAGCACGAGGTGCCCAAGATCGGCTGGTATAGCCGCTTTGCCCGGCACCCTTTCTACGGAGTGACGGGGGTCAACTCTGGTGTGATGCTGATGAACCTGACTAGGATCCGCAGAACACTGTTTAAGGTGAGCTCTGAACACAGCCCCCCCGTCACTCTGCTGTGATAAACACACTAAAGTGGCCTGCAATTTCTTCCCCCACCCCTGAGTGGCTCTGAACAAGACTTTCCAGATCACCACACAGACATCATGCCTCAGGGCTCAATTTAGCATCTCTACTGGCAGCACTTGGAGAGCGGAATACAAATGTCCCGCTGCTTTGATGACTTTCCTTCTCCTGCCCGTCTTGCTCTTGCAGAGTAGCCTGATTGCTGGTGGTCTGTTGTGGGAAGATCTTCTTCATCCGCTTCACCAGAAGTACAAGAATCACATAACGTGGGGAGACCAGGACCTCCTCAATATTATCTTCCACTATAACCCAGGTGCAGTGTTTGTTTCACTTTATCCATCAATAAGGTTGAAAAGCATACCCTGCTCTGCTCACTAATCCTGCAGTGTTTTAAAGCGGTCTTTGTCATGGCTGCGGCTGCAGACCAAGTTTCTGCTGCAGCTGTCAGATGTGGGCATTAACTTCTCAGATGCACCGGCAGTATGCTGGCTGCCAACCAATGGAGCCAAAAAAATCTCCGCTCCGATGTCTTCGGATGAATCTTTTACGTTTTTCTATAGACAGGAGTCCAATTCTTTGCTCTGAAATCAAAAGCAACCTTTAGAAAGTGAGATGTGAGACAAGAGAGATGATTCGTAGATGAGTTCTTAAAAGAAAGGCAAAGGAATTAGCATTTCAATTTGCTATTTTTTGGTGAAAGACTGCACCCTCTCTGTTTGTGCAGTTCTACACAAAGGTTTTAAATCAGACAGATGGATCGGATCTCTTTTAGAAAGCATTAGAAACATCTTGAGGTTACATACATCTGCATTCTTACCCAGCATCTGTTACCTATTGTTCACCAACTCTTGTGCCAATGTATTGCAGCAACTGGAGGACATTTTACTTTGATGGAAACACTTTGTTCTACCTGCCTTGTGTAGTTGGCAGAGCGTAGACACCATGTAAAACACATAAAACTGATCATTGTCCTGTTCCTAGGTTTCTTTTACAGACAACTTTACCCCATTTCTCCCTTTTTATACAATTTTCTTTAAAATTGTCCTTGTTTGGTGTGATTATTTTTTTGCATAAATTGCATTTTAAAATAAATTTAAAAACAATACACAACCCACAGCCATACGCAAATAACTAAATTCTGGGAATCTTTGATATGTCCTTCATAAATGCTTATAACTGCCCCACTTTAATAGTTCAAACACTAAATATACCTTAATATTCATTGATACGCACAGTGGAAACTGTCTTACAACTACCACAGAAGCTAACATCTACAGTCTTCCCTATCTCCACTCTTAGGTGTTCAGCCAATCAGCTTCAAGAAAAGTTAATGGCACTCCAGGATTACCTGCTTTTCAAACTCCAGTCAATGTGAAGTAGCATTGTGCATAGGTGTTTTAGCTTCCAAGCTGCATTTTCTATCAAATATTTCATAAATTGGATAGGAAATATTTGTACATTTAGTAGGGATGCATCAGATTGTTCCTGCCGATTCCGATGAGGGCCGATCACTGTGGATCACCAATACGGATCACATGGATTAGCTGTTACTTTGTCTCTGTAGGTATAAATGCTACTACGTGATCTGGCAAAATGGAACCATAAAATCACCTAACGTAGACAAAAATATGCAAAATATTTGTAGGCACAATGCAGCAGGTATTCGGTCAAAACGACAACAGAAAAACCTGCTATCAGTAAAACTATTTAACAGTAAGGCTCTCAACAGCCTAAAATTCTAAATAAAGTCTAATAAATCTCCCAACACTGTCTATATCAAATATTGTCAAGTAAAAACAGGAAACAATCATTCAAAGTCAAATGCAGGTTGCATTAAAATGAACAATCCTGAGTTACTAAATCAAAACTGCCTGGTTTGTGCTGCTTCTGATGGGTTATAATTCTGTAGAACACCTGCAGGAGGCCGATCAGCTCAATGTTTTTCACAGATTATCTGTCTCATGTTAGGACCGCGAAAGTTTTAATATATATATGCTAAAACGTTTTTTTAAAGTTACATGCTGCCGCTTTAACCAGATGTTCAATGTGAGAGAGGACTGTCTGGTTGAGCAAACTTCCCCTTTCATTTTCAGAGAGTTAAAGTTCTACACAACATTGCTTATTTGCTGCTGCAAGACTGCATAGTTTACGGGTGAAACGATTAATTGGATTCATTTAGATTAACTAATTAATTGATTAATTAACTGGAATATACAGACTCAGAAAAAGACCATTTGCTGAAAGAACACAGAGCTGAAATTAAGCCAAAACTGCACAAAATACATTTTGCATTAAAGATATTTAAAAAAAATCTTTTTCTGTAAACATTTTCTGTCCAAAACTAAAAAAACTAAAAAATTGCAAAACACCCACATTTAGTCTGTAACATCCAAAACATATTACTGTATAAAATTCATGGAATTACCATAACTCAAGAAACATAAATTTCATGTAATTTTTACACTTATGAAATGTAGAAAACACTGACTTATTTTAAAAATCTTATAAATTGTAAACTTCAGAGAAACATACCATAATACTCCTAGAAGTTAAACACCCTTTTAGCTTATATGAATAATGTAAAATTGTAAAACAGACTGCAAAAGTCATTTTTACAGAGAATAGAATGCTGATATGATATTTTGGTTTAAAACTATTTTCTTTTATTTTTAAAAGGGCATTTTATTTATAATGCCCTTTATATATAAAATTAAAAACTCAGTTTTATTGTAAAATGTTTTTACAATAACATACCATAATATATCATACACTTCTGCCTGTTTTTTTGTTTTTTTTTCACTAATTAGTAATTTTCCGTAAACGGTTTACAGTTTTGAACTGTTAAAGTGACGGTTGATAAAATACCATACCGTAATGTCTTATTCACTACGGTGACATTCTAGCAACCACAGCTACCAGTATTTTACCATTAATTAGAGACATTTTTTTACAGTGTAGAATCAAAGACCAGGGTCCTTCATATCAATTTCAGTGAAATGCAAATTTACACTAATATTTTTATTGTTCCATATTTGACCAGGTTATTAATGAATATCCAATAGAAATATTGCTGTCAATTTTTTAAAATCTGCTAATAATTGATACCTTTACAGTAAGGATCATTTTGATCTTTTGTAGCTTAATTATAGACTATCACCACAGCTAAAGGCTGTAAAATGAATAAATGCCAAGAAATGTCATTTCAAGACAACTGAATTTTATGTTAGGCTAATTGAATTAACTAGATTTGTTTATTTTTTTAGCTTAATTGTACAGAATTTATGTTACATTAAGGTGGAAATAGTTTTAAAATGTCTTTTTTCCCCTGCAAAAAGCAGGCTCTGTAACAGGGATGTTTACACTTTAGTAAATGTTTTAAATCTGAACATGTGACGACATGTTCTTTTTTTTTTCTTCTGTTGCAGAGAATCTCTATATCTTTCCCTGCCAATGGAACTACAGACCTGACCACTGCATGTATGGGAGTAACTGTAAAGGAGCAGAACAGGAAGGCGTGTCTATTCTCCATGGCAACCGTGGAGTTTATCATGATGACAAGCAGCCTGCGTTTAAAGTAGTCTATGATGCAATACATAATGTAAGTACAGGGGAAAAAAAAAATTATTTTTATATGTTTGGACAAAAATTTGTCTCAACATTTTTCAATCAAACAAAATCTAATCTCAGTTAAAAAAAATTAGTTGTGGTCAAATTTTTGAATTGTAATGAAATTTTTTGTTTTGTAATGGAATATTTAATTTTGGAAGAAAAAAAATTGTCTAAACTATTTTTTACGTCAAATCCCTTTTTTTTTGTCTCATGAAGAGAAAAAGTTGTTTGCAAAATATAAACTTTTATTTGCGTATGTCAGAAATCTTTGGTTAAACTTTTGGTTTTGATGCTCCCTTTTTTTGGTTGAACTCAAAGAGTTTTGATTGCTGGAAACATGGACATCGTGGGCGGGGCCTAAAGATGAACAATGTAAGACGTGTCCCTATTGGTTAGCGCTGATTAAAGCGGAAAACTCTGACTCCCTCCCACCTCAGAACTGATCCCCAAACTGCAGGGCTTGCTGCTTCGCTTCAGTGAGAGAACACAGAACGTGAATGGTAAGCAATATTCACAAAATTACACCGTTTAACAGCTACTAAAGTGTCCATGCTTTTTTTAAAGAAGAAATCTTCTACAACTTGTGATGACAACTTGTGTGACATTTGGTCCACGTTAATGGTCCAAAGCTTATAAATCCTGCTGTTGCAGGGATGTGTATGTTGTAAAATGATGTTATCATGAGCTTTATTATTTGGCTGTAAAAGGCCCGGTCATTTGCCCTGCCCCGGGCCCAACTCTGATTTGTTCCACTAGTGCACACATGTGTACAATCAGATTATTTATTTACCAATTTATTTACCAATCACTTAGTCAATGCTGTGGATGAGGGGAGACAATGTAACTCCTAAATATAAATTTACTTCCAGTTGCAAAATGGAAAACCAAGCTGGTAGATCGCGAGCTGAGGTATGCTATTCACATAATTTCTGTATTTTTTATTAGTGTTAGAGTGTATGTGTCTTGTATTTAGTTTTATTTTGAATTGTATTATTTTGAAGGCCTTTTGCCATGTTATGCTATGAGATTAAATTGGTGTTCTTTTGTAGTTTGTTGGATCCATTAAGCTTTGTTGCTACTGGACTATCAGTAGTGACAGCTGCTAATCAGACAAGCCTCACGTTAAAGATATTTGATTCCTTACAGTTTCCTAAGCTCATTATTCAGGGACAGAAATATGATAATTGGTTAAGATGCTGTGGCAAAGTTGGTTTTGACAAGACAAATATAAACGAGCATGCATATGTGTTGGTAATGACATTTTTTGCAAGAAAAATACAACAATTACCACCAACATCCTGGCAGAAGTCTGAAACTGGTTTATATCTGAACTTTTGTTTTGCACCTGGAACACATTAGAACCGTTTTGCTTTACTTTGATATATAAAGTAATATCCTCTAGTTTGAAATGGTGGGCAGCTGTTAGCTTTAGTGGTTAAGTTTTCCCTGCTTATAGCCATGGTTCTTTGTCGCCTCGATATCAACAGGAAAGTAATAAGAACTTAGCACTGGATTGTACCTGCTAATCACTGGGTGGATAATACAGCACACAACAAAATTTAGTTGTTGTACCAGTAGCTTGCAGATATTCTAGCTTTTGCGTCTTGATCACAGTACAGCTCTTTTAGCAATCGCTAAAAACAATATGGAGAAAGAGGCAACCGGAAATGATTGATGTGGCCTGATTTTAAATGAAAGTATGTCACCACTACTTGTGGTTTACAATTGGTTGTTTAGGGCACAGTTCAGAGGTGGGTTAGTCAGCAGTAGCCATTGGGACACGTCTTTATGCCCCACCCAGGATGTTCATGTTTCCAGAAATTAAAACGCTGAGTTCAACCAAAAAAGGAGCATCAAAACCATAAGTTTAAGAATTGCAACCAAAGACTGCTGTCATGTGCAAATAAAAGTTTATGTTTTGCAAATAACTTTTTCTCTTTATGAGACAAAAATGAGTGATTTGAATTTAAAAAATAGTTTTTAGACAAAATGTTTTTTTCCAAAATCAAATATTCCATTACAATATTTTTTTTTGCTTGAATAATATTGAGACAAATTCACCCCCATATGTAACTTGTAATGCAACATCATCTTCAATGTGCCTCATGACTTTAGAGCATTCTTGTAAATCAAATGCCATATTTATGTTTTTTCAAAATGTGGTCAGTCATTCATGATGTTCGACTGGTTGGAAATGCTGCATCAGTAGCCATGTTTCTATGCAATTATGATGTGAATTTTGAGCAAATTCCTAAAATCTTACAAAAAAGAAAATGTGAATTAGACGTGCTTCCCTCTACTGGTTTGAAGTGAATCGACCAGACCACGCAAAGAGTGATTTCATCAGATGTTGACGTTACTCATGGCTGCAAAAAAAAAAGATGTAGTAAGACGCAGAAACCTTTGCACACATGTAGCACATACATGTAGCATGCACTCAAATTATGAATGTGGGCATAAATTGTTCACCCACTTGTGCGTAATCAAATAACTCAGGGCTTTGACCTGGAGGCTGAATCTACACTCGGCAGCCGCACTGGACTGGAATTACAAGCGGCAGCTAAAGTTTTGAAGTCAGGGACCATTTCTGAAATTGAAGTGATCAGAAATCAGCAAGACTCTCCCAAAAAAAATACAGTAGTCTTTACATTCAAGGTAACAAATGCCATAACAGACTGGCAAATGCCAAGTGATGTGAAAGCTTGTGTAAACCACTGTACTATATGGTTGTACTACATCTTTTTGTTATGCAAAAACTGTTAGAAAAACATCTTACACTTCACAACAGTTGGCTAAAAAGGGTGGGACTGTTTCTTTAGCTTACAAGAAAGGGCTCATTGAAAAAATCTCTCAGGCTGGCTGTCGACTGTGTGACGTTAATTCTCTTGAGCTCACATTAAACAATCTGGGTCAGTTTTTTAATTTCAAACGGCAGTTTCACTGGCAGCGAAGATAAGCCTCTTAAAGACGAGGCGGGACGTAATTTATGATTAATACACAAACCATGCCCCACCCCTGCTGACAGAATTAATAAATGCCGTTTACAGACTATGATGAATTCTTTTCTTTAAACTGATTTGTAGTTTAGTGGGAGAAAAACAATATTACAAAATATTAGATCTTATGCTTCCGTTGCTTTTATATGTAAACCATTTAAGACCGATGTTTGTTGAAAGACTGTCCTTTGATGCATAGAAGATATGCCAGCTTTTCCACAGATGGAATCGCCTCCACGAATTGCCAATGGGGTGGGAGTTTCTTTAGCCAAGACCAGATTACAGCTTTTTTCCTTGCAACTGATAGAATTTTAAATAGATAAATGTATTCTTTTTGATGCACCTTTCCAGATACGATAATGAGAAACATGAAATGGATGGGGTCAAAACAGAAGATACAAAGCACCATATGAACATCACAGTTCCGTGTTTGGGACAGGCTGATGTCACGACCATCCTATTGGATCCCACGTTCTCACGATCAGCTTTTGGATATAAACATTTTAACAAATGTTTATATCAAATAGCTCTATCCAATTTTTTTTCCAATAGCTGTATAAAATTTTTTTTGTGCAATGGGTTGCAGCTGGCTTCTCAAAAGTGTCTCAATAAATTGCGTGACAGAGGTACCCTCCTGTCCTTCTGCGACCCCAAAGACACACGTTTCTTCTGAAGTAGGACTCTAAATAAAGCACTTAGACTGGAGTTTCCTCTGCTGTCCGATGCAGCAGCACAGCACCTCGGTTGCCACCGTCGCCCAGTTGTCCGCTTGATGCATGCTGGCGTCTGCCTTGTCGATCCGCTCAGCTAGGCCCTGTACATCAGTGACAATACTGTCCAGCTTACCTTTAATCTCATGTCTCAAATGCTTGTTTTGGTTTTGCATTGTCCCCCGTTTTGCATCGATACCCTTAAGTATTCCATCCAAGTCCATGGTTGTTCCAGGATTCTCAACTCCTGGGCCAGCCACGTTGTTGCTGGCTTCATTTGGACGCTTGTTAGTTTTTTGTGGCCGGGGTACTTTTATCTTGAGCTCTGAGCATCTTGATCAATTTTTTATGGCTCGACGTGCTTCTCCTCCCATTCATAAATTACGTTGTCAAGGCAGCAAGCAGATTAACTAATGGAGGTTTTTGATATTAAGGTGGGAGAGATTATTCCATATGCTTCCGGAAATCCAAACCTTGATGACTTCCCTTTTTAAAAAAAAAAAAAAAAAGAAGCTAATTATACTGAAATAGCTTTGGGGTTGGATGCTGATGACTGACTCTTTCTCCACAGTTCCCCTTCGAGGACAACATGTTCCAGTCACTCTTCTATCCCATCCAGAACAAGTTCTTGGACACTGTCAACACTCTATGTGGTCGGATTCCCCAGGTCTTCCTCAAGCAGATAGAAAAGGCGATGAAGACGGTGTTTGAGGCAAATGTGGTGCGCCATGTCAGACCGCCCAAATGACTGAGGTTGGAGAGCTGTACTTCCTGTGGATTATGAGCAGCAACGGGATATGTTGAAGCAAACTGGAGGTTGTGTGGGTTGGTAGTGCTGGACACTATGGACCTCTGGGAATGGGTTACTTTACAAGACGATGAACTGCAGTGATTTGGTGGAATGAATATACAGTGCCTTGCTAAAGTTTTTCCACTCCTTTTAACTGGTGTTTCATATTTTGTTACTTTGCAATGCCAAGCTTTAATGTGTTTTATTAGGATGGACCAACACCAAGGAGTTTGATTAAGCCCCCTAGTTAATACTTTCTCCAATCAAATTTTTGCCCATTCCTCTCACACTACAGAGCGTTCCTTGAACTAAGGATGCACCGATTCACTTTTTTCACTTTCAGTACTGATACCAATATATGAGGTTTAGTATCAGCTGATACAGTACAGAAAAACAATGCTGAATTGACATAAGCAGTGTCTTTTTTTTTTGTTAACACAGACATAAGTGTATTGTATTACAAATTTGATAACTCCATCAGTACAGCTCATTTAAATACACCTACAGCTTAACAAGGTTGGTCAAACGTATAAAAACAGTACAGCTTTTATTTAAGTCAGTGCAATTAGGAGTATGACAGCCACTGTAAACTAATGAAAAAACTAAAACCGACAAAAATAACAGGTTGACTGCTTTGGTCAAACATGTAAAAGATAAACTGCAACAAATACATTTGTTGGAGTTTTCTGGCTTATTTAAAAAACTGGACCGATTTTAGCCAATACCAATTTTTTTTTAGCAACAAAGATACTAAGTTGGGAACAATGGGGTGACTATTTTAACCACACATGCAGACGTGACCCATCAGCCCTCCTTCCCCAAAGAACAAAAGGTTGATTTTCAGATTTGTTGAGGTAGATAAGATCAGTGGATGAATTTGGTTTCTCATGTAAGTATTGGCTGATCGCCAGTCTCCCAAAGTAAAGTAAATTGGGAGCCATGTATTAGTGCACTCATATTTATAATGCTTTTATTAGCAACACACCTACAATTCTAGACATTTTTAATAGAATAATTACTTCAGAATCTGTCAGGTGCTATAAAATATAGCATTTTTTAAAACAAATATGCAAAGCTCCACTGTAAATTACTTTTACCTTGCAATTCAAATTAAATGTTGAAAAATTTAACATTTTTGCACTGAATAAAAAAGTAGAAAGTAAAAAAGTGGTTATCTATTATTACCTCAGTTCTTTTGTTTCACTTCAAATACGCACTGTTTTGTGTTGGTCTGTCATAAAAAAATCATATCAGGCCACATTGTGGTTGTAATTTGACAAAATATGTACAGTTCAAGGAGTATGACTATTTAAGCAAAGGCACAATGCTGATCAATGATGCAACAGAATATTTTTGCCGTTTTTTCATCCTGTGGTTTTACAAAAATAAGAATGTATTACATAAATTGCCATGGGTAAAATAAATAATGAAGGTGGCACCTCATCAAAAGCGCAGAAGAATATTTTCAGGCATATTTTTTTTTGTTATGCATTTTCCAAATTGATATTTTTTTCTCACTTTTCAGGCAATATTTAATAACAAACGAGTAGCTTTCAGAAATATGAACCTTTTTGCAGTATTTTGAATCATAGGCATGTAAACGAGAACAGTCCAATAATTTTGGGTTTGTTCTGCAATTATGCCACTATCAGTATTAAGTACAACACAGTAAATTAAATATTTTTATGTTGAAGACAGATCCTTAAAATGCACTTTGTGACATTAAAACAGGTTTTTATTATTATTCTTTTAAAGTGAATGTACACATTTTAAGCAACTTTGCTTGACTTAAATCAAACCAAATGTGCAAGTTTTTTTATGGACTTAGTATGTGAATGTGCCATGAAAATATTATTGTGTACCATGTTTACTTTCAGAAGATATGGAAGTGTGCGTGTGTTTGAAAAAGTGTCTCTGCTTGAAGGTTTGTTGTGTGCCTGAGTTTTTTTTTTTTATGTGTTATAATGGTGTAATTGTATCACATATCTCAACTTGCAAACTTAAAATATAGTCCACATGTTTCTAAATAAAACAGTATAATGTTTTGAAGCTGCTTCAGTCCAATTATTCTTACACTATATTCAATTAAAAAACGTGTTTGTCGTGAGGGGTAAAAAGTTGTCCCTGAGGGGTCATTTCAAATATGCTGCTAGTATGGTTCTATTTAAAGATTAAATACTCTCATCTTGAGAATGCATTAATGACAAATGTCTTCTGGGAGAAAAATATGAGAGATTCTTAGAGACTCCCTGTTATACTCTTCCATCCACTCAAACACCTCCACCCCCACCCCACACACGCACACAATGACTTGGCAGTTTGGGAACCTCTGGATTAACCTATATAATGGGTTTCACTTTAGTGATAAAGTTCCTGAAATAAATGTGGTTTTCAGTAATATTCTAATTTATTGAACAGGTCTGTATAGATTCACCATGTATTTGTAAGTAAATATCAAAAAGATTTTAGCTGTTTGAACAAACACTCCACCATGGAAAAAGATTTCAGACGAAGTATAATCTTTTTACCAGAACTTTATATAGAATTACATAATGTAAAAAGGATACAAACTGATAAGCTGTAGTATTGCTCTTTTATCTAGTGACTGATTTAGAATCTTGAATTACTTAAATAATAATAAGAAAATAGGATGTTTTTTTAATAAGAAATTGTGCCTTCTAGGCTTGTGTCTAGTGTAGGACAGACAGTGTAAGTAACAATACTATCTAATATCTGGACAATATGGGGATACAAATTGGTGTTTTGTTCTTCTACAAAGTTTATCTTTTATATATTTGTAAAACTTCCTCCCAGTGATATTTTAAATGCTGTGGGCATAGAGTTTGGTCCACTCACAGCTGGTTGTGTGTCTGCTGCTAAACAGCCGGTGACCTCACGGCGCCATATTAAAATGCTTCCTCCTGTCTGCCTGTGAGCTTGTAGCTTAGCAGCAGCGGCTAGCCACCACTCTGCCTTTTACATCCCCAAGCCTGACAAGAGGGCAACGACGTGATGGAAATTGACTCGCTTGAAGAGGCGCTCAGAGGTCACAAATCCAATTTCACTTTCTTCGTTTTGATTAATAACGCCTCGTAAAATAGGTGTTTCGAAATAGTTGTTTTTCTAAAAGAAAAGCGTGTCGCTAGCTAGCTACCAGTTTAGCTTTAGCTGATGCTAACATAACAAGTGCTTTTACAGAACTGTTAGCCGTGTGTTCACGATGTTCGCTACAATAAGCCAACATGTTAAAATGATTAACCTGTACATTTAAATGCTAATACTGTTTTCTCTATTTTATGTCGTTGGCTTGGACTGACTTTTAGGCCACTGGCTTCAGGTTTTGTGTAGAACCGTTTAGCGGTCGCCTTGTTCGGGCTAACTTAGCATTCCAAGCTATTCGGGTAACTTGTGCCAGTTTTAGCTAGAAAGCTCTCTGAGCTAGATTGATTATGTAAATAAACTAGGCGAATCAAATGTTCCGACGGCTTGACTGAGACAGGTGTAACCGATCACCTGCTAACTGATAACATATTTGGTTGAAGTAGATAACTGAAGGAAATTAAACATCGAGTTTTACGTCACAGAGTTACCACAATTGAGCATTATGCCAGGATAAATGAAAACCCCTTCCTCTAGGCAACAGTGTCAACAGTTTAAGTATGTTGACCCTAGTGTCTCCTCTTTTTTTGACCTCATTACAGATTTTGATAAGAAAGCGAAGAAGGAGCCTACCCCCCTTTTGGAACAATTTCTGTGCCATGTTGCCAAGACTGGACAGACCATGTAAGTGAAACCCACAGGCCCCATTTTTGCTATTCCACCATGTATGCATAGAAAAGTTGCTGATCAATGTATACATTTCATAGATGTTCAGTTAAAAGAATGTTTAGTTCCAAGACAGACTTTTTTCTTGTGTCTTGGGTGTTTGGATATTTCACAACTCTTAAGCAGACGTATAAATGTATACTAGGCAGAAAAAAACTAAAAGAATTGCAATTCCTATTGAAGACATGAGTGTATCATTGATGTTAAGTTCGAACTGAGAAGTAAGATTATTTTTCAGTAAGTATGAAAGGACCAGTGACCTTCTGTGCTGTAAAAAATTGGGAGACATTATCATCTTGCATAAATGAGCCAAGATATGTGTAACTGCTAAAATCATGATTGAATGTGTCAGTTTTATAAGGGATTATAAATAATCCCAAAACTTTATGTAGTTTTTGGTTGTTCTGGTTAAAGATTAATGTAGTATTATGGATAGCGTACAGAATGCTATGCTTAGGTGTATGTTATAGACCAGGGGTCACCAGCATTTTTGAGACTGGGAGCTACTTCATGGGTACAGAGTAACACGTAGGGCTACTTGTTTGATACAGACATAAATTATTTAATTATAATTTTTTTTTACAAACGATGCTAAGTAATAAAGACATGGAAGCGAAGCGTACCAGTGTGATCCATGGAAAAAGGAGGATGTTTATTCCCAGGTTCAGGTGGTGTCAGACGTCCAGAGGAGGAGAAGGTGAAGCAACAATATTTGCTTATTTTCTACTCTTTTGGGGAATGTTTCGACTAGATTAAATTGCTTAACCCACAGTCTGAGACACTCAGTAAGAGCGGCAGAGGTCAGCCAATTGATGACCCGTCGGCTCTCCAGTTCGAGAAACATCAAAGAAGTTCATAAATCGATGACCTGGCAGAACTGTGCACAAGGTGTAAAGCTCAGCTGGGATCCAAACAACCGCTCTTCGAACTATGGGGGCATCAAGCTCCGCTCATTCGTCTTTAGCTTACAGAAAAATCGCCAAGCCGCCAAATACACAAAAGCAAATTGACCTATAAGATTTAGGCTTTGGTATGCCCACCCACACAGACTCGCTACGTACAAGATGTTTTAACACAAAAGATCAGTTTTTCTCCACAATTTTATTAATAGTAAAAAGGGTTGGATAATACAAATTCCAGAAATTGTTCTTTTCCTTTTTTTACTTAAAGGAGAATCTGAAGGTAGGCAGAGTGGGTGCAGCCGTACAGCTGCAGCCGCTGCTGCCCTCCGATAATCTCCTGCAGGCGCATAATTCTGAACTTTAACCCTAGAAAAGAGTTTTATACATAAAGCAATTTATTTTAAACGTTTTCATAATTGACTTTTTAAAATCTAAATATAAACAAATGTTATTACTTCAGTGTAAAAACATTTAATTAAATACATTTATTTTTTTTGACAGTGCTCCCCAATGACAATGGCTATTTTTAGAACTTACTCCACGGGCGACTGACAAGGTCGCCTCGGCGACCGGGTGCCGGTGGGCACCGCGTTGGTGACCCCTGTTATAGACAATGATTTAATTTTGGTAATAAGTTTTTTTTTTTTTTTTTTTTTTTAATGTGGAAAGTATTTAGACTGAAATGCACAATGTGTATACTGAATGAGTCAAATGGGAGTTGGAATTTGTAAAGGTTGACTTCTCTCTGCTCTTAAAGTAAATATGAAGGTTTTATTTCTATTACCTTTTTTTCTGCTCACATTTGTTGCTTACATGTCAAAAATACTGAATGTTGGACTTCATTCATTCATAGCAACTAGCAGTTAACAACACAACAATTTGGGAAACCCCACAGCTTTTGATCTAGAATGTGCACAGGTCTGTTTCACCTTAGAACTAGAGCTACACAATATATCAAATCACTGTTATGTCAGTGTTTACAAAATTGCAAACACAAATAACTGCCTGGATTCAATATTTGGTAGGATATCATATTTTAAGTGACATTCTGATAGTATATTGGGCCAGCTTGATGGTCTGTAACCCCTTGAGATAGTCCATATTTATATTTTTAGTGTATGAATTGTTAAATTATTGGATGTTGAGATGGAAAAAAAAAATTAGTCAAACATGTGAATTAGTTATACTCTAATTCAGTGTTTTCACAGTTGGACTCTCTAGGGAAGCTCAAAGTGGGAGAGAAGATAAGGAAAAAAAACAAGCAAAAATAAAAAATTGAACCTGTTAATTTTTTCTAATCATAAATTTCCAATTAAATTTATTTTTGATTAAAATCTGATTTATTTTCCAATTTAATAATGTATTGTATTAGATACAATACAATAGCTGTATGTATCTAATACAATACATTAAAAGCTCACTGCAAATGAAGCACGGAGGTGTTTTACTTGTTTGCAGGGGACTTTAATTACATAAAAGTGACGGACACCCTGCCCAGTTTTTACCAGCATGTCACCTTTTCTACATGGGGAGACAACACTCTGTGTGTACGCTAACATCACAGTGCATACGGAGCTTTTCTTTGTCAACATCTTGGTCTCTCTGACCACATCTCTATTCTGTTGGCGTCAGCATGTCATCCACTGATGATATGCTGACAAATTAGTCACTGTGTGACCCAGGGATGCAGACTGGCAGGTCTTCAAAGAGGCAGCTACTTATGAGGGAGAGGTAGACCTGGAGGAATACACCTCCTCTGTTCTTGGCTTCGTCTCCAAGTGTGATGATAATGTCACCGACACCAAGACAGTAACCTGTTACCCGAACCAGAAACCCTGACTGAAGGCTGAGGTGAGATCTCTGCTGAAATCTAGGGATGCTGCATTCAGGACTGGTGAGGCATCAGCACTCTGAGAGGTGAGGAAAGGACTGACTGTTGGCATTGTGAGGGCCAAACCCACATACGCCCAGAAAATTCAAGTTTACTTCATCACCAACGACCCCCGGCGCATGTGGATGGCATCAAGTGCATCAGAGACTATAATATCAGGGATGCAGAATGCCCAATGAACTCTTCATTGCCAGATGCACTCAGTAAGTTCTTTGCCCGCTTTGAGGATCCTGACAACCCCTCAGCACCAGACTCTTGCCACCACCTGGTGATACACCTCTTTGTGTGACCACATCACACAGAGGTGAGGAAGTCCCTTTGGGAAACCAATCCCCATAAAGCTGCAGGCCCTGACAACATCCCAGGGTGGATACTGAGGGACTGTGCACATCAGCTGTCTGAGATGTTGGCAATAGTGATGGGCAGATAAGGCCTCATTGGCTGTATGGCACATTTCCCAAACTGTGCCGATACTGTGTTGAAACTTGTGTTGCTGTATCACTAGATGGTGACATCTGCTGTGTTTAAAAAATAATTCCAGGCAAATGTAATAAAGACTGAAAACAGACTGGACAGGGTTCATTCACATGTTTGTATTTAAAAACATTAGCTGCTGTAACAACCTTGGGTCGAGGCAATTCCACCATTTTTCTGCTTTTGAGAACACCCTTTCACAGGGCACTAATGATGACTGTGTACATAGAAATTTAATTGCAAGTTTGTATAAGGTAGAGTAATGTAGTCATTGTGTTTCCCAGTAGTGGATCTTGTGATCTTGGTGCGTTCGCCTCAGACATGCATCTTTGAACCTCGATAATGGCATCGGTGGTGACAAGTGAATTAGCCTTGGTCTCTTCAACTTCCATGTCCAGCTGCTGCCACAAGTTATCATCTGAGGAAAAAAATAAAATGCATCTGTTACTAATTCATTGTGATTTGCAAGAACATTAAAATACACATTTAACAATCATGACAAACTTGAACTGGGAGCAGATGGTTGAGTTGATGGTCCAGTTTGGGCATCTTCCATTTGTCAGTCCAGTGTTTCTCTTTTCTGACGCACACTCTAATTTTAGTCTTTTTCACTGCATCATTGGCGTTTGAAGCACTTAAGAATCCCACCGTCTTGTACCGAGGGTTCAGTAATGTTGGTATAGTCATTCCACTTAATGACTCCAGGTTGCACAGTGTTTCTAGCGGTCTTCTTTTAAGGTATTCCACAAGATTAATTGCGGTTTTGTGGTTGCATTTAATACATTGTGTTGCAGTGAGTGATGCACCATTTTAAGCATTGGAATTACACTTTCCACTCCCCCAGCCCCCAACGGCTTGGTTAACTAGAGCAAGCAAACGGAATGTGTTCTCTATGATTTTGTAATCATCTGTAGTTAGCAGAGGTATGTCACTGTTTAAAGGACACCAACACTGATTCCTTCTGTTTCCACCATGTGTTCCAGCTTTAAATACGTGCTGTTCCATCTAGTTGGCACCTCATTCATTAATTTCTTCACTGGTCCTCTCATCTGTAGCTGGACTTGTGCCAGCTTCTCTTTGGCTGTAGTACTGGTTCTAAATTATACAACGATCTGCCTTGTTTTATTTCTGATATCAGTGAGTGTCTCAGTTTGGTCACATGATTTGAGAACTATTTAATTTAAAGAATGCGCTGTGCAATTCGTGTGCCTGATTAGGAGCTTTATGACACATGCAGTCATGTTTGCAGTCACATCTGTGACCAGACATGTCACTTTCTCTGAGGGCTTATCACAGCAGTGTTAACAAGTTCTTCCATCTGAGGCCGGCTGAGCTGATGCCTCAGGATTGTGGAAGTTCTCTGGTTACAGTAAGACAGCAGCTGGGAGCAAATCCTATATTTCACCTACAATGGAAAGTTAATCCATGTAAACTAATTCAAATATCCTATTGAAAGAAAGTGGAGTAATTCGGAAGAAAAATGAAGAAAAGTGGAAAAAAGGTGGGTATGGCGATGTGGCAAAATCGCCTGTGACGCCGTTGCCATATATCCGCCGCTAAATTCCCCAGATTCCATCCAAGCTGCACTAAACTGACTAGGATCGATCAATCTTTGTCTCAACACTAACTGTAAAATCTTAAAAAATGCTAACATTTTAAAAAGACTTGAATAAAGCCTGTTTGGGGCACAAGAAAGGCTTTGTGATTCGACAGGCTTACAATGCACTGGCACATTCCCTGATATTGGGCAACTCTAGCTATAGCAGTAATTATGATTTATCATGTGTTTTATATATATAATGTAAGATCTCTTCCTGTTACTGCAGATACTTTTTCACGGTTTTTGGCTATATAGTTAATGTGAATTTACGTAAAAGCTACTTTTTCTGATTAAAAACCTCTGAACAAATGCTGCATTTCAGAACCTCTGTTTTGGTTTTTGTATTTCACCTCATGATTTTTTTTTTTTTTTATTATTCCTGCAGGGTGCCATGGTCACAATTCAAGAGCTACTTCCTGTTTAAATTGGAAAAAGTGATGGATGACTTCAGAGCCTCAGCACCTGAGCAAAGAGCTTCGGCGAACCCAAACGTGGAGTCGGTTCCGTTTGAGGATATGAAGGAGAGGATCTTGAAGATAGTGAAGGGATACAATGGGTATGTACCTCTGAGAAACGTTACATCCGGTAAATTATCTTAAAAGAAGTGTGTCCAAAGTGCAGCCCATGTGCCATCTGTGGCCTTTGGAGTGATGTCTTGTAGCCCACAACTGCAGTTCAAGAATGATACAAATTTGTTTCTTGAATTTTTCATTATTCTAAATTATTACAGACGATTTTCTTACAATGGAAAATGACAAGTACAACACAATTTGTTCATCTTTTTACAATCAACCTTTGGACATAGCTGCACTTATCATTCAGACTTTTACTGAAAAGCCAACTTTGGGGGCAGTTTTGACCTAGATGGCAGCATAGCACAAGCACTCTTCCTTAAAGATTCAACGTAGAGCTCACAGAACTCTAGCGCTGGAACCAACAGGAGCAGCAAAACCCAGATAGATTGTGGCCCAGTTCCTGCGGTACCATATAAAAGCCTTTCTCAGGAATTACTGAGAAAGGCTAGGGAGGAGACCACACTTCAACCACGACTATCCTACCACAATTCTAAATTGTTAGAAAGAATACAAAGAAACAAAATAAGTGCTACGGGAGAAGATCCGTTTTATGCTCAGAAAGACATTGCCAGTGAAATGCTATTTAAATCCACAACTATGGAGTCTTAAAAACAACAAATAAAAAAAATGCAATTAAAATGAATAGCAGTTATTTTCACTTCTGTTTAATCCAAATTATGTCAGCAGCTTCTTGAGGCCCCCAAGGCCTTCAGAGGCCCTATAAATGCTAACATTTTAACACAGACCATAGATATATAAATGTAACATTTGTTTATTGAAAATATTAATTAGCGCTGTAACGATTCCTCGAATGATTCAAGCACCTTGATTATTAAAATTCCCTTGAGGAAAATTTATCTGGCTCAAAGCTTCGTTAAATTATGTTTTATTATTTAGTGCACCGTGTTCTTGCTTGAGTTGTTGCTAAGTGGCAGCAGCATGACGTTGAATTTTCTGGCGTTTCATGTGAAATCGTGTGGCTCGATGTTTGGAGTACGGCAGCTTTTGTGCCGTGTGGGAGAGACAGAGAGAGATCCAATTAATCATAAAAATAATATATAGAGTACTTGATTACTAAAATGTTCTTTTACAACAGCTCTAATATTAATGCTGCTAAATTTGATTTTATGGTTTCAGCATAAATTAAAAGATTTGGAATTGTTTAACATTTAAATTTAAGATTTGGCAAGTTTACTTTTGTAAAAGTTCAAAGAACAGTCTACATAGTTTGTTTTGTTACTACAGTTACTATCTGATGCTGTGAGTTTGAGCTCTGTTTGTTCACAAATACATCTCAGTAATTTGCAATTATAACTGATTGCTTTTTAGGTTGGCCAATTAAACTACACTCTCTTGCAGATTCCACTAAATCCATATTGAAATGCTGTCAGTAGTGCTGATGTTCTTAGCAGGGAGAGGGACCCCTAAGTCAAATTCTGCTCTCTTGGACCGGCCCTGCATGATGAGCTGAATCCGCTGCACTGTGCATCTCTGCCCTGCACAAAGATGCACAGTTCAGGGAGATTAAATTTGATGCTGCTAATGTGGATTTAGTGGCTCTTCCATTTTGTGTCTGAGTTTTTAATAATTGCCACAGAAACTGTTTTGGTTGCCATGCCAAGCTTTATGGGCTGAGTTTTTCAGATCTCTGTGCAGCTGTGCGCATTAACTCTAAGTGGACAAAGCATTCAATTTGGTTTGATGCATCGTGTAAACGGAAAAATAATAAAATCCTGCAAGTCTTGAGGTGAGCGTGAAAGCTCCATCGCGGCCTGAACCTGCATGATGAGTGGTTAACGCTAGTTTGTTAACCACTAACACACTGGCCAACCGGGAACACAAGCAAACACTTTAAATTGCAGACAGAATCACGCCTTGGGCAGCGTGTTGAGATGTAAACGCATACGCTGCTCATAATTCTTTGTTCATAGATATAAATCATTCTCACCACTTGCTCAACGCGCACCTCTGAAAGCGCGACTTCAGGTTATACCTGTCTTTCACGCAGAGCTGCGCAACCAGAGTTAAAGCGGTGGGTTTTAATCTTCACATTGATCAAAAACTCTGGAAGGAAAAATAATTCCTCACAGGGGGTTGATGTAAATATCCATACAGGTCAGCCTGTGTCCAGTTTGAGTGAAAGTAGAAGCGCGCGATCCACGCTGAGGGTAAACTTCAGAGACCAAGCAGTGGCAGCGCGCGAGGCAACGCTAAGAGGCGCCAACGATGTGATTGTCTGCAATCACCATTTGTACCATTTAAATGCATCAAAAATAAACCTTTCTTTTAGGAATAATTCTGCTCCGCCAGTAAGATGCTCAACGCTTGCAGTGGCTTATTTAAAAAAAAAAAAAAAGGCAATTTTATTTCTTTTCCCTAAAAACATAAACATGCAACGCTTAGCCTGGCGGGGACTCAAGCAAAACATGGGGGTGTCGTCAGGCTTTTAATACACTGAGGAAAACCCTGCTTCAGATATTTCACAATTTAATTCCAGCAATGTGATTAATAAATCTTTTCTTTTAAAAACTAACACAGGGGCAAAAGCCCACCTTCCAGCCTGAATGGAAACATTTAAATCAAACTTTATTCATGGGTTGTAATGGCCAACCCACATTGAGTTTAAACCTAAATCTAAATGAGTCTATAACTGACGCATTTCACGTTTTTATTTGTAAAACATAAAAAAAAAAAAACTCATGTAAAAGGCAACTCTTTCTGCATTGTTTATGATTTTAAGGTGACAAAAGCCTAAATATGTTAGAAACTGTAAAAAAAAAAAAGAGGTTTTTGTTTGTTTGTTGTTGTTTTTTTCTTAGAATCCCCTTCACAATCCAGCGATTGTGCGAGTTGCTCACAGAGCCCAAAAGGAACTACACTGGAACAGATAAGTTCCTTCGAGGCGTGGAGAAGGTTGGTCCTAATCGATGTCTGTGATTGTGCCTCTAAACTTTTCCAACGGTTTTGTTCTAAATTGAGCTTCGTTGTTTCTGTTTTAGAATGTGTTGGTGGTAAGCTGTGTCCATCCCACGTCAGAGTAAGTGTACGGTGTACGCTAAAGAATCATTCTATTTTTAGATGCACCAATGGAACGATCACATTTTTAATCTCATTTTAACCTTTTTTCTTTTTTTTCAGGAAAAACGGATGTAGCACTGTTAACCGAATGAATGGAGTGATGCTTCCAGGAAACGCATCTGCTTTTATAGAGAGGTTGAAAACTGAAATCAGTCTTCTTATTCTTCTTCTTCTTCTTCTTCTTTTTTTTTTTTTTTTGTAACTCTTCAGATCTCGTTCTTAAAAAGTCTTATATTAATGTATCTAAATTGAAGGCCTTAAAATATCTTACAGGGGTCCTCACAAATGCTAACATTTTAATATGGACCCTAGGTCAGGAATTTTAACATTTGTTTAGGAAGAATGACAATGCTGTTAAATTTTATTTAATGGTTTCAGCAGGGATAAATTAATATCTTCATAGTTAGATTTTTTTTTTTGCTAACAGTTAGAATTTGACAAAAATTAGTTACATTTTTTTGTACTTCTCATCAAATTACAGTTACTACAAATTGCTTTTAGGCTCGGCTAATTGAACGTGGCGGCGGGGTACGCAAAGCCTGGTGGCCTGCAATGTGTATAATACAGTGGGGGAACCCTTGGTCTTAAATTCTTTAAGAATCTCAGTTAGCCTTAAACAATTAGAGGTCTTACATTTTGTTATGGCAGGACCATTTAATGTAGGGTGTTTTTTTTCTCCTTGGACTTCTGTCAGGCAAAAATTTGAGTCGCACACAAATGTTTTTATTGCATTCTGTGACTCAAGGTGGTACCTTTGCTATCTACCTGGCCAGGTAGTTGTGACTGTATCAGTGGTGCAATTTTTGGTATGGTTGATTATAATGCAACAAGTTCCTTCAACCATCCCCTCTAGTTATAGATTTTTCAATCTTAGATTTCGTTAAAGATTGCATTTAAAAAAAGTCTTCTAGTCTTACATTTGGCTTATTGAAACCTGCAGATACCCTGTAACCATTTTTTTTATGTCTGTCAGGAAAATAAACGGTCCAGGAACCCCTCGACCGTTGAACAGACCAAAGGTGTCTCTGGCCAACTCACTAGCAGCTAATGGTCTGCCAGACAGCACAGACAACAAAGACCTCAACACGGAGCAAGATGACAACAAAGACACCAGGTAGGACAGGATCTATAGAAAACCCATCTGCCCTCTTCAACACAATCAGCAGTTGGAATCTGTTTCTGTCATCTGTCTCGATTCTTCTTTAGCAACATTTTGCCTTCAGAAGGCTCCCCAGGGAGCGCTGTGAAGAACAAACACTCGGATGAAGAGGAGGAGGAAGAAGACATGGAGGCTGAACACCAAGAGGTAAAGAGACTGAAGTTCTGCAAAGACGAGGAGGAAGAAGAGCAGGAAGTGGAGACGCCGAGGTCCTCAGACAGCAGCCACCACTCTAAAGAAGCTGAAGCCATGGTACAAGAGGAAGAGCAGGAGGAGAAGAAGGAGGTGTTCAGCACTGAAGCTGCCACTGAGGAGCAAGGTGAGTTCTGATTGGATTCATTTCTTTTTTTAATGTTCTCCCCATCAGGCTTACAGACATGGGTTCTACTCTAAACTGCCCAGAGTTTTTGGCTCGCTGTCAAAGTTAGTTTTGAATTGTTTATCTACTTCTATATATATATATATATATATATAGATATATACATATTACTTTTATCTGTCCCACCTACTGATTAAAAATAAAAAAGAGAAAAGAAAGTTTTTGGTTGGGTGATGACCAGCCAGGTTTGTGGTTTGTGGTGGTTTGTGCTGTTGACAACTGCTTTATAAAAACAGATCAGTGTATTTAAATGTAGCTGTATGTTGTCCAATTATAAAAACCTGTTGTATCCCCTTTTTTTGTCTTTCTTGTTGATTAGAACCAACTAGCAGCACAGTGTCTGAGAGTTGTGAAGGAGCCAACCAGGAGGAGGCCGATTCGGCTGAGAGGGAGGTGCCATGCGCTTCAGAAGAGGAGGGTAGCGACATGGACCAGACAGACCAGCAGGCCCCCACTAGCGTCCAGGAGGGCAGCCGGGACGGAGAGGAGAGCAGCAGCGACCCGGTCAGCAGCAGCAGCAGCAGCAGCAGTACAGAGGAGGTGGCAGAGGCAACCCGAGAGGAGGCCACTGTCGCTCCCTCCTTCAGTACAACTGAACCTCCTACAGAGGGCGCCACCTTAAACACTGAGACCACCGAGGAGCCTATGGAGCAGGATTAGACTGAAGGCCACCCCTTCTCCTCCCTGCAGTCGCATGTGACCGTAAACCAGCTCGTTCTTTCCATCAGTGGTCGCCAAGATGACAGGCACCTCAAACACCAGACGAACACCTCGCCCCGCCTCTGGACACTCCTCCAAAATGGCTACTATTTTGGAGGAGTGTATTTTCTGGGCTCCAGAAAATATTTTTTCTTTCTATTGGAATATTTTACAGGTTTTTGTTTTAAAATCCAACAGGGTTGATTTTATTAGCCTTGGAATTTGTTTCCTCTAATTATTTTTATGATCAATGAGTTTATTTTGACTGCTGTGGTTTATGGCTCAAGTTTTGGACCACTTACTCCAACCTGTAACAGGAAGTCACTTGCCATTCTACAGACTATTATCATTTAGGAGACTTTTCATAAGAAGTAAAACCACTTCTATGAGTTTTTAAGTGTTGATTTATCTTTAATCCACCAGGCTCCATCAGCCAGTTTTTGTTTTTATAATTAATTTCTCAGTTCCTGTGAGATGAGAAGCTTTTATTTTTACCACTTGCTATCCTCATATTTGAAGCGTCTTTCCGCAGTGATACACTACCAGTCCCACTGAACTATACAGACATGCTCCCTTTTGTAGTAGCATCCTCTGTAAACTGACGTTTTCTTGGATGCATAAAACCATAATTTATTAGACTTCAGTTCAGTGACTTCTTCTGGAGTACGTTTTGGGGGTGTTTTTTGTCTGCCGGTTGTAGTTCCCGAAAAAACCAGCTGTAAGTACAAAGATGGAGCGCTTTCTTTGTATCGTGATGTCACCACATTGTTTCACCGACTGACCGATATCCAGTTTTTGGTTACAGTTCTACACCTGTTTCTGCAGCTGTACTTTTTTGATATTTAGAATTTTAAATTTCTGTAAAGTAGATTTTTTTGTAGATTGTAATACAGTATGTGTTCACTGCCTTTGTGAAACAATATATTATTGTATAATTTCTGTGTATACTCTGAATGCTTTTGCTTTCAGCACGGTATTCAGAAATAGCAATAAATGTTAACATTTTTAAGTGTGGTGGTCATGCTTCTTTTTAGGGCTCAGAACTGTGACAGCAGAGCACAGTTGTGAAGGAGAAAGAGAATATTCTATACCTCTGAAAAGTGGTGTGCATTTCCATCCATCCGTTTTCTTACACTCTTCTCCTATTGACGTTAGAAGGGGTGCTGGTGCCTATCTCCAGCTGTCAACTGTAGGGTCACCCTGGACAGGTCACCAGTTCATCGCAGGGCAACACAGAGACAGACAGGACAAGCTACCAGGCACACTCACACCTAGGGAGAATTTATACAGACTAATTAACAGTCATGTTTTTGGACTGTGGGAGGAAGCCGGAGTACCTGGAGAGAACCCACCATGCACATGGAGAACATGCAAACTCCACGCAGAAAGACCCCGGGTTGGGAAATGAACCCAGGACCTTCTTGCAAGGTAACAGTTATACCAACCGCACTGTGTTGTGCATTTGTAATCAGCTTTTTTTACTTCGATACTCATGAATAAATTCTATTGCAACCAGTAACCTTTAACTTTACTGAAATTTTTTCTCCTTTTTTTTTTTTATGGAAGCAACAAGAACAGAAGCAATGCTTCACAGAAGTAAGAAGCATTTTTGCAAAATGAATAAATGTTTACTTTTATTAATTTGAAGGTCATTTGTTATAAATGACCTTTGGGATGGTTTGCACTACAGTGAAAAAGTTCTAGGCAAACGACCAGAGAATGACACGTGAAAAGTTGTGGCAAGGCTTGAAAATGGATGTTTAGTGTTAACCTCAGCATATTTCCAAATAAGACTAGCTAGATCAGTTTGTGCAGAGCTGGTCTAGCTGTAATTTTGAGCAAATGTTATGTTGAGTTAGGGTAGAGGAGGTAAGGCAGGAAATGATGTTAAGGGGATAACGGAGATGCAGGGCAGTGTGCCTGGAAGACCAGGGTTGGGAAACACTCTTAACTTGTTGAGTTCAAGTGAACAATTCATCATTCACTTTAGCCCGTGGCCTGAGGGTGTTTTGATAATTGACTAGCAGGCAAGCCACTGGAAAAAGTTAATTAATGGTTCCAACAATAGATAAAGGAATAACTAAATCAAAGTGTTTTCTTAAACTCTTCTGATTTAAGAAAACAAATCATTCACATCTGTGAATGCTCAATGTGCATCACAGATGTACGATTTTCTGTCTGGAGGACATTTTGAGATGATAAGGATTTTTTTTTTGTTGAGAAAAGGTGGACATTACACCTTGCACTTCACACAGAGATGAGGAATCCTTTGTCTACCATGATGACCATGTATTCAGTAAGAAGGCTAGCCAACTCTGACCTCAATAAGAGTTTTGTCATTTTTTGACCCCTGAGAGTGAAGAAACAAAGGTCACCTCAGCATGGGGAGCCATTCCCAGGAGACCTTTCATGAGACTTATATTTGGACAACATCTCACTTTGGAGGAGAGGAGAACCAGGAGTTTTGCATTTGAGCTAAGTACAATCTTCTATTACCTGAGTATCAGGAAAATCTTTGAAATCATCAAAGAGGTGAGCTTGTTCTGTCCATCCAAGCTGCCAGTCCTTTGGAGTACTGGAAGCTCAATAAAAGCCTAGTTCCCTGCTCTTGCCAGAGCACAGTTGTGCAAATACCTCAGTGCACCCAGCAGTAGTGTTAACAGTGCTGGGTGCTATCACTCATGTCATAGATGAGAATAGAAACTGCATATCTTGCTGGAAAATGTGCAATAAGCAGAGTTCACTGTCTATTTGCACATCCAGGGCTTCCCCAGTGCACTATCAGCCAGCCGGCTGCCAGGCTTTACTTACCTTCCGCCAGGCTAAGCGTTGCTTGTTTTTGTTTGTATGTATAAAAAACCCACTTTTTTTCTAAAATAAGCCAGAGTGCAAGCGTCTCTGCTGCGGTGAGAGTGTCACCATTCACACTGATGGCCGCCTTGCGAGCTATTGCAGTTTTCAATTCAATTCATCCATCCATCCATCCATCCATCCATCCATCCATCCATCCATCCATCCATCCATCCATCCATCCATCCATCCAT
>CAEGAE010099240.1:0-26625 GCA_903067095.1 Girardinus metallicus
CTTATATATATACATTTGCTTATGTGATTTATTTATTTGGAGAGAACTTGCGATAATGTATGCATATTGAAAAAAATAAGCACACATTATCGCAAGTTCTCTCCAAATAAATAAATCACATAAGCAAATGTGATTTAACACACATTTAGTTATTCAGTTGCTAATATTGCTTTCTTGTTGTGAACTAATGGTTCGGTTCTTCAGGGAGGTTGTTCAGTAGCAGTTCAGAGAGTCGCTAACGTTTCCCAATATCCTAATAGCAGGAGTAAGAAAAACATCACTCAGAATAACAAGAACAGGTTTCCTGCCAACGAATATGGCAGACGATATTAACCAACCAGAGTCCACGCATCTACAGCAGTTAGTTTGGGCTTGTTTTCCGCTCTTATTTTTTATATATTATTTATCTAATTACTTTTTGGTTTGTTTTAATATAACAGATGTACTTACATTTTAATATTATTGTATACCTTTTTGTCTTAGTGTAAATAAAGTTTGTTTAAAAAAAATGTCTTTGCCCCTGCGCTTTCCCTTGGTAACCCCGTTCAGCGTGTCGCCATGGTGTTCTGAGCAAGCATGCGCACTCTGAGTCTGTTCTTCCCCCCAAGTTGATAGGTATGGTGGATGACGCGCTCCTGTCGGTTGTTCGGTTGTAACTTTTGAGAGTAATTAACGTTTGAGAGGATTGACTTCAGTGACTTGGGAGCTGCAGGTGAGATTTTCAACCACGACATTAATCCTACTTAGCAATCAATGATTACAATTAGACATTGTGCTAATGCTAGCCACGCTGGGGGAGACGATAACCGCCTAGCCAGTCTGGTGTGTAGTACCGACTGGGGACGAAATGAAAAAGGAAGATTTATAGTTCCGTTGCTTTGTTATCTCAGTATTTCATACCAGTTATTAGAGAGGGTATTTGATTATGTAAAAAAGCAATTATGAAAACAACGCAATCGGGAAAAATGTCTCTAAGCTATAGCTAACTAGCTAGCTTAACATTCGCGTCAAGTAGACAGGCTTAGAGGCCCAATTTATCGCTGAACTTTGAGCAAGCGATCACCCGGATGAGACATCGCCTCCTTTCAGCAATCCCTGTCAGCCGTAACACTGGTATCTTTTTTTTTTTAAACTTTAAGTTCTTTTTTTAATTATTACTGGGCGTGTTATTGAAGCTAACACTTCTCCGCTATTATGTTTAGCAGTTCAGCTTGAACCTTGTATCGAAATTGAATTCAGGACTAGGAAGTATCTTGTTGCACCACCAGCTGGCGCTTCTGTCAACTGTCTGCATGGGGTTTATTTTCGGCGCCCAGTCATTTAAAAGTAATCCTTAATCTTAATGTAAATGTTGAGCTAAATTGAAGCTTAATGTTATTTCAGATGTAATGAATGGCTGCTGGAATTCAATTTAGGTTTTTGTTCACCTGGTTGAAAGACACGCCGTCAAACGAGTTCTGGGAAATGTGCTTTGGCTGCTTCAAACTACTTTTCTTGATGAATAATTAAGACTACGTAATTATAGTTACATAGTCTTTTTTTTTTTTTTTTTACTTGGTTTAGCTTGTAAAATAAAAGATACTCATAAAATAACAAGTCTGTTTTTCTCTCCCCCCTCAACAGGTCTGTGTTTCTAAAGTTGCCACTTTTACTGGAATGCTGGACACTGAGTCCACAGCCATGGAGAGTAATGGGAACGAATTTCTTCCTGACCTTCCTGCTCAGGCAGCAGACTGGTCCTTGGAGCAAGTTCCTCCACAGCCGGCCGCCAGCGTAGCGCCGGAGGGCTCCGATTCTTCTCAAGACGATCTGGCGCAAGAGCAGCAGCTGAGCCAACAAACAAACTCCTCCGAGCTGGGATCCGTGGAGAAGGCCGTGGAGCAGTTTCAGCTCGCCAGCGCGTCTCTTTTCCAAGAAGAGCATCCTCCTCCGCCGCCGCCGCCCCCTCCGCCACCACCTGCAGAGGATCCAGACCAGCCGCTGCAATTTGCTACTGAGCCTCAGCCAGAGGCTTTTGTGCCAGATGGAAGTCAAGGTAACTAATAATAGCTAATCTAAGTTTAACATCCTTAGATATTTAGTAAGGCAGCAAGTCTAGGATCAAATGAAAAGACTGTACACTTTGAAACTGAATATTTCTTTCTTTTTTTTTTTTTTTAACTTTTCTACAAATCTTTTGTAGATGGTACCGAAGCCACACAGATGGAGGATGGCATGGAGCTGGAGGAACCAGCCCGAGAAAGTTCACTGGAAATTTCTGTTCCAGCAGAACCAACCGCACCCTCAGAGTTCGAAAAGCTTTTTAAGATCTGTGAAGACAGCCCAGAGGACTTCAACGCCTGGGTTTCACTGCTGCAGTATGTCGAGCAAGAAGTAAGAAAACATACTTGAAATACAGCAACTCACCTCTGTCATTGCTTGTATTTGTGCCCGAGGTTTTCATTTAGAAGCAGAATTGTAACTATTTTCATTGTGTGTCCTTTGCAGAATCTTCTTCTCCCTGCAAGGAAATCGTTTGATGTCTTTTTCCTACGTTATCCCTACTGCTATGGCTACTGGAAGAAATATGCAGACATAGAGAAAAAACACGGCAACCTACAGGTTTCAGAAGAGGTACAAGTTCCTCTGAGACTTTTTTTTTTTCTTTTTTTTAAGGCACTGAAATGAGGTCAACTGACAGAAACAAAACAAATTATAAACAGAGTCCAGTTCAGTCCTTTAGGTAGTTACAGTGGAGTGTTTTTGTTAATATGTTTCATTAATAAGAAAAAAAAAAGGGGGGAGGGGGCATTATATAATAAAGAGAAAAAAAATTACTTTGTTTCTTGATGATTTTATATAGTTTGAGGGAAAACTACACAGGGAAAGCAACATTATCACAGTTTGCATTATGGTGTCTCTCCACCCCAGTCTGCAGGCCGTTATGCCATGCACGTTGTCGATGTTTAACTGATACACCTAGTTGCATTCGACTAATAATTATCCTGGCTGTGACATGAATGAGCTCTTGAGGTAACTGATTACTTTAAATTGAAGTGTCCAGAAGCGGGAACAAACCTGAAACGTACTGGACAGTGCCTCGAATCCCAGAGTTTGGGAAAACAGTCGCACAATATAAACAGACAAGCTTTGATCTTTGTGATTGGACTTAAATCTTTATCTGGTGAGCGCGCCAAAGCGTTCAGCTTTTACAGAGCATCACAAAACAGTTTCAGCTTCTGACCAACGACTTTCAAATACTCTCCTACCAAGGTGTACAGAAGAGGCTTGCAGGCTATTCCTCTTAGTGTGGACCTTTGGATTCACTACCTCACCTTTATCAAAGAGAACTCGGACCCCAACGATCCAGAGACGGAGGGACGAATTCGAGCGTGAGTACAGCATTCTTTGCCTAAACGTGGCCTACTTAAAACCCATGACTTTGACAATAAACATCCTTTTTTTCACCTTCTTTTTCAACAGCTCATATGAACACGCAGTGCTCGCAGCAGGCACAGATTTCCGATCTGACCGCCTTTGGGAATCCTACATAAGCTGGGAGACGGAGCAGCAGAAGCTGGCTAACGTCACCACCATCTACGATCGCATCTTAGGCATACCAACGCAGTTGTATGCCCAGCACTTTCAGAGGTACACAGAAGGACGAGCAGCTAATTTAAATTTTTGTTTTAACTACTTCAGTCATGCCTCTTCTGAGAATGACATTTTGGTTTTGTTTGTTCAGGTTCAAAGATCATGTGCAGGGCAACCACCCCAAATACTTTTTGTCAGAAGAGGAGTTTGTTCAGCTCAGACTCGAGCTCTCTAAGTCCAGCCTGTCTGGAATGGTCGGTGAAGACGGAGAGTCGAACGTTCCACAGGAGGAGCTGCCACCGGGTACCGAGGACCTCGCCGATCCCGCCAAGGTAAGAACGTCGCCGCCATTCCTGGTAAGGGACAAAACTGACAACATTCCACTTGCAGGTTTAGCAGGAGCATTCCTGTTGTCCATGATAACATAGGGTTAAAAAACAGAAAAGAAAATGCTCAGGTTTGAAGAAGTTTTTCTATGTCACCAGCCAAGCCAGGAGATCCAGTAAGGGACTCGCCCTTAAACTAAAAGGATCAACCGGGGCTCCTTTGAACCCAGCTGTGCAGGGTGCAAACTTTCCTGTCCCCTCTACAGGCTTCTTGTCTCTGGCAACATCATGGTGATGTAAATCCTTGGTTGCAGGACTAGCAGTATTCAACAAGTGGACAATGTTGTGCTGGAGAGAAGCCATAAAAATGCTGATCTGGTTCTTGGTGTGTGTCTTTTTCTTTTTGTAGAGGGTGACAGAAATTGAAAACATGCGCCACAAAGTGATCGAGGTTCGGCAGGAAGTGTTCAACCACAACGAGCATGAAGTCAGCAAGCGCTGGTCCTTTGAAGAAGGCGTAAGTTTTTTTTTTTTTTTTTTCCTTTTCCTTTTCCTTCCTCCGTGTTCGCTCGTAAAAGCGGCATTTCCTAAACAATTTCTCCCTTTGTCAGATTAAGCGGCCCTACTTCCACGTCAAAGCGTTGGAGAGAACGCAGCTAAACAACTGGAAGGAGTACCTGGACTTCGAAATCGAGAACGGGACCCCGGAGCGCGTGGTGGTCCTCTTTGAGCGATGCCTCATCGCGTGCGCCCTCTACGAGGAGTTCTGGATCAAGGTATTTTGGGCTTGAACTTGCGACTCGTTGCCGCTGCCTCCCTGCACTTCCCCATCAACGTTGATAATCACATCATCGACTCAGTTAAAAAAAAGAAAAAAAGAAAAACAACAAGAAAAAAAAAACAAAAAGAAACGTCCTGCACTCTCTTTGCGTGTAACGTTGATATGTGACTGTATCTGTTGTATTAGGGGATGGCCAGCTTGCCACACAAGATATGACTGCAGCATTTGCCAACTACTACGTTGCATCTTCTTCGTCTCCCACTACCTTACAGAAACTTATCTAATTGGTTCCATGAAGGTGCTGATGGGTTTACACAGAAAATTTCTAAAAACGATCTTGTCTATGAAGCAATTCACTGAGTGTCTGAACTGTATTTACAGGTTAAAAATGTTCTGTTTCTCTTGCCTTTCTTCTTCTTTTTTTCTTCTCTTTTTTTTTTTTCCTCTGTCCTCTTGCCTTTCTCCCAACTTGCTTTCCTTTTTTTCCATTCTAAAGTATGCTAAGTATCTAGAAGGCTTCAGCACTGACGGTGCGAGACATGTGTACAAGAAGGCGTGCTCCATACATCTGCCCAAGAAACCTGCCATCCACCTTCTGTGGGCAGCATTTGAGGAGCAGCAAGGTAAAAAAAAAAAAAAAAAAAACAAAAAACAAGTAAATAAATTCAGCAAGCCTGTCACTTTAACTTTATAGGATGTAGTATTAGTTCTCTGTTTTTAATCAGAAGTTTAGACCGCTAGTTTTTCATTTCTTTTTAAGCAAAATATTATTTTAATTGACTCAGATCGGTTCAAATATATACATTTGCACTTCCTACTCATATTTTGATCAGTGTCTTTTGGGGTTGGGTTAGAGTTCTGCACGGTTCAGACTTTTAAACGGGATTAAGGCCTGAGCCTGACATTGGCCGGCTTCATCCATTCTAAAACCGTCTTCAGTAAGTTTTAGAAGGCTTGGTGCCATTCATGCCGCAATTTCCACTGAAGAAAAAGAAGAGATTTCAAAGAAGAACTGGCATCATTCATGTGTTCAGTGTCATCCACATAGCCATGAAATGTGAAGCTATGCTTTCTGAAAGTAGAACCCAAAGGAGAGGTCCAAGAATTGATCCCTGAGGGACACCACAAGAGAGATGAGAACTTGAACATAGTCCAACTCGGACAGTTCTGTCCCTCTGAAATAAGATCAAAACTACTCCAGTGCTGATCCCTTAATTCCAACTTTATGTCAGAGCCACTGGATTAGAGAAATACCAGAATAAAGTTGTTCAAAGTCATCTGTCATTAGGAATTCAAATGCACGACTAAAGGGTTAAAGTGAAAGGGCATTTAAAGTAATGGGATGTGACTAAATGAACTCGGGTCAAAGCATCACTCTCGTTATTGTCTAGGCAACGTGGAAGAGGCTCGCGGGATCCTGAAGGCCTTGGAAGAAACGATCCCGAATTTGGCCATGGTTCGTCTCCGGAGGGTCAGTCTGGAGCGTCGCCGCGGCAACTTGGATGAAGCAGAGGCCCTGTTGAAGGAGGGAATGGAGACCGCAAATAACGACATGGAGTCGTCGTTCTACGCCGTGAAGCTGGCTAGACACCTGGTGAAGGTGCAGAGAAGTCTGAGCAAAGCGAAGAAGGTCCTTCTTGATGCCATTGAGAAAGACCAGGTGAGGATCTTTCGATACTGGGCGACGCAGTGAATATGGACATTACGTTTTTTTGTTTTCTTGGTTGAACATTTCCTCTTGCAGGAGATCAGACGTCACTTGCTCCATCAGTTGTGTGTGATATATGTATTTATGCCTGTCTTTGCAGACCAGTTCGAGACTATATCTAAACCTGCTGGAGCTGGAATTCAGTGGAGATGTGATGCAGAACCAGGCGGAGATCTTGGCTTGCTTTGACCGGGCCCTAAGGAGCCCGTTGTCCCTGGACTCCCGCATCATTTTCTCCCAGCGCAAAGTTGAATTCTTAGAAGACTTTGGCAGTGACATCAACGCGTAAGTAAAACGGAGTTGCGTGTAGACGGTTACCGACATGCTAAACTTTCCGTTCCACCAATGTTCCTTTAATTCCATACTTAGGCTTGTGGCTGCGTACGAGGAACAACAGAAACTACAGAAGGAAAGCGACTCTTTAAAGAGAACGGCTGAGAACGGATATGACAGGTGGGCGAGGAAACGGCATATTAGCGCACTGTGTTGTTCTCAAACACCAAGCATTGTTTAACCACTAAAGCTAGAAATCTAATGCCTGGATGGTCTTCAAACCAGAAGAATTGTTTAATTCAAACTTTCTTCTCAAGCTCTCAAGAACCTGACGCCAAAAGGCAGAGACTAGACGATCCTTCTGCAGTTGCAGCAAATGCGATGACGGACATGCAGGCGAACAGCTCAGCATACAACTACAACTGGTACCAGGTAAGTTTGAGTAGAATGCTTTGTCGGTTTATCCACCCCCCCAAAAATGAAGTTGTTAATTGGTTTCTGTTTCTTTTATCAGCAACAGTATGGCGGCTGGGGACAAAATTCCTGGGGACAGTATAACCAGTATGCCCAGTACAACCAATACTACCCTCCTCCTCCTACATGATGCACTTGAAGATGGAGTTGCATTTTTTTTTCCTGACTTTAAACCTTGGAGCAGAGCAAATTACCTGGGTGTCAAGAAGATTTTAATTCAGCCACACACTGAGCAGGATAACCTTTATTTTCTTCTTCTTCTTCTTCTTCTTCTTCTTCTTCTTCCACTACTGCTGTTTACTCTGTGCTAATTGAATTTCATGTTACATCCCTGTGTAAGAACAAATTTGATTCACAATGGTAGGAATGTAAGAATTTGGTTTTAAAGCGGCAATTGCTAGAGATGTTGTCAAAGCAATTTTGTTTTGATGAAATAAATGTTGAAGGCAAATTGACTTTTTTTTTTTTTTTGTCCAGTATAAGACAAAAGCTTTTTAATTTTTTAGATTGAATGACTTAGTTTGGTTTTTCTTTGTGTTCCGGCTTTAAGGTTGCTAGAGAAGCATTGCTGTATGTTTCTTGAGTCATGTTTCTTCTTTCAAAACTTGTAAAAATGTCATGATAGTTTCCATGAAGAGCTCTGTTTTCTTTTTGTTGTTTTTTTATTATTTTGACCTGATTTCCTAATAAAGAAATTGATATCCTCAAGGCTTACTGTTTCATGGTATGAAGTAATCAGTTTAATATTCACGATGTAACCATATCATGAACTGTTTACAACACACACACAGTCCTGCAGTCAAGCATGTTCCTCTACTGAAGTAAAGTTTGAGTTCCTTATTAGCTGGAGTAAACAAATTAAGCCGGCAATCATTTTAGAGACGGAAAAATATTTCATTCGTGAAGTCACGTGACGAATGATCAAATTAAGATAAAAAAACCCCAGCTCACTTCCGAATATAGTTAAATTGTACTCCTAACCTTTATCACTTAGATTGAATTATTGCTCAAGTGTTGCTAAAAGCTTACAATTTACAACTAATTTTGACGTAAGAGCTTGCGGTATTTTTTTTATAATACAGATATTTTGGAAATAAAATACAAGAAACCTATAATTAAATTCGATATGTTAATTTTTTTGTATTGGTTTCAAGTTATTCTTTGACTTTTCCCTCCGCTGAGTGTCCTGGGCGTAACAGTTACATCCGCTAAACTTTACGTAAATCTGCACATGCGCTGTTCTGTCCCTCAGACATTCCTTTTTATGCTTAGCGTGGAACGACTAGCATCAAACGAGGTGAGTCGCCTTCGTTTTCTGACATTATTTCTTGTTATGAAGTGTCCAGCGACATATTCCTTTGCGAATTTAGCATTATAATAAATGTCCGCCGTGTGTCGTGACTAGTTTTTTTTTTCTTTCGAATCTTTATTTAACATATTTTAGACCGACTTCTCTCAAACGCATGCACCATGTGGCTAAGCTAAGCTAGCATAGAGGTTGCTAGCAGATAAATCTCTCTAATTTAGCTACCTGGTGTTTCTAAGAGGGTGTATTTTGCCATCTATAAAGAAAAAACCCGAACGTGGAGGCTTATTGGTGTGGTCAAATTGATGTTTGTTTCCGTTATGGGATAAAGCGCCACTACACTAGAAATTTCCGATCGAAAGGCCGACATGTTGATTTTCAAACACTGCTAAAACTGAAACAAATTTCTGGTGTCGCAGATTAGCTTTGAGTTGCACCAAAAAGCTACGTTGATAACGTACTAGACTAACTCAACTGTTGTTTTAAGATTGGATTTAGTTTTATGCAGCATTAAAAAAATATTGTAACTAAGAATTGTTATAACAGCTGTTTGTAAGAAAGTGAGATTAAAAAAAAACTGTTTGTGTAATGCCATTACACAAGAAACATCTATTAAGCAGTCAAAACTGTTTTAGAATTTACCAATTTACCTCATTATTTTTAACTATATTGATATGGATTCATTTTCTGGGATTATTAAAGCATTTACTCATAAATAAACTGAGTTTTGGATTATAGGCACAGTTTTTTTTTTTTTTAATTGATTCTTAAAAACAAATCTATTCTTCCGATAAAGACTTTTGCAGAGCTAACATTTAATACGCCTTATGCTGGTCACAGGAAATGATACATAGTGAATTTAATTTTACTCGATGGAACACTGAAACAGAGACCTTAACCCACAATAGCAAATATAAAATAGTTTGAGGGGATGGCACAGTCAGGAGGTTAACTGCAAATCCAGTGACTAGCAGCAGTGTCACTGGCATCTGCTAATAATACAATAATTACTTAACCTTTTGCCTTTCATCCCCTCTCCCAGCGTAAAGATGCAGCTCTTCTTGCGTGGCCAGAACACTCACACCCTTGAGGTGACCGGACAGGAGACTGTTGGCCAGATCAAGGTAAATTTAAAAAAAAAAACAAACAATCAATACAATTACAAGCTGAAATTTGTAAGATTTCAGAATGATTTGTTTTGAACTGAGCTCTTTAATGTTTTTTTTTTTTGTTTGTTTAAAGATGTGTTGACTCTGGTTGTTTTCCAGGCCCAAGTCCAGGCTCTGGAAGGACTCCTGGTTGAGGACCAGGTGCTGCTTCTCGCTGGCTGCCCACTGGAGGATGATGCCTGCCTGGCAACCTGCGGCGTGACTGAGCACTGCACCCTGGAGGTGGCTGGCAGGCTGCTCGGAGGTCAGCACGTTGTTGCCAAAAACATTTTCTTGCTTCACGGAAGCATGACTTCAAATATTGAACCACAGTAACAGGTTTTAAAAACCACATGGAGTTGTAATACTGTAATATTTGGCTTTTCGTTTACATTTAACTGTTGTTGTTTGATTCAGTGACATTTAGGTCGTTTAAAATTGCAAAGTAACTTCTTGTAGTTGTTGATACAATCACAGTATAATGTTGAGTCTTGTGGGAGCATGAGTGTGTTGTTTCTTCCAGGTAAGGTGCACGGTTCTCTTGCCCGTGCTGGAAAAGTAAGGGGACAGACTCCCAAGGTAAACTATCCCATATTCTTCTCTCTTTGCTGCAGAAGTAACTGTGCAATCGTTTGTCAAAAATTATCTCAAGAAACTGAGAAATTTTTGTTCTTTTTTTTTTTTTTCCAGGTTGACAAGCAGGAGAAGAAGAAAAAGAAGACCGGCCGTGCCAAGCGCCGCATCCAGTACAACAGGCGCTTTGTGAACGTTGTGCCCACCTTCGGAAAGAAGAAGGGACCCAACGCCAACTCCTAATTGCTTCAATGCTCTAATGGAGAAATGACACCGTCATCATCAGCTCTAGAGTCATCAGTTTTTACCAAGTTGAAAGTTGTCTTGTACAGAATAAAGGATATTTGACTTGGCTTCATCTAGTAATATCTTTAGTTGCACAAACTTGACTCTCCAGCAAACCAGCTGCTCTTCAGAAGGTTTTTTTTTTGTGGTCTTAGATGAAAGTTTTCCATTGTACTCTGGACAGCTGTTTCTGTTTATGGTAACTTTAAAAGTAATAATGTAGTATTCATTTCACATTCTAGACGAAGAATTAGGGTTTTATTACAAGGGAAACAAACATTCATCCGCAGGAATTAATCACTGAGCATCGAGACTTTTTGCTGTAAATTTGCAAATATTCTACTCTTGAAACGACTTGTTTCTTTAGGTAATTAAAATCAACGTCCTCATTGGCTACCCTGTCCACTAACTGATCCATGATGAGTTTATAGTGAGATTCAGCTTGAAAGGTAGGATTTTATAAATTGGTTTAAACAAGTCACTAAAAAAGGCTTTGTGTTGAAAACCCTTGAAAATAAAGTAATGTTGCCATTAATTCAATTGTGTATAGAGCTAAAGGAAAACATGTATTTTGAACTTAACTGCCCTAAAAAGTTGTATTAAATTTGAAATAGTGAATTATATGTGGAACAAGTGACATGTTAACTGGCATAGACAAAACAGTTTCCACGTTGATACTTTTTTTTTTTTTAGTGTAGCACATCATTAAGTTGTTTTCAAGTGTTGGGAAAACTGGGTGATTGTTATCTGATGTGACTTTTCAAAAAGATGGGGTTTGCATCTTCAAATTCAGACCAGTTGATGCAAGTTACATCACACTTTGCAGAACTACTCAGATTAGTTTGAGAGCACTAAGGTTTGTCCTTCTTAACCTGAAAACAATTCGGCAACCTCTGAAATAAAAACCAGAGTTCAATGAAACGGGTTTATTATCCATAATGTACATGCAAAAAACAAAAAAAGAAATAACTCGTTCCACTTCTTACAATGAACACTGAAAAATTATCCATTTTCCATTCGGTATTTGAAACGGCCAGCAACTGTTTGTTCTTAAAGTAAACTGACAAATGCAGTCCAAAGACGGTGTAAACTTAAAATCTTTTTACGGGGTAGGGGAAAGAAACAGACATTTCGTGCATGTTGGGAAATATTCAATCCACGGACACCAACTCCACTTCAAAAATCAGCTTTGCATTAGGTGGAATTCTGATGGAACAGGAATTAAGGAAATATTTGCATATCACCAACAGCTGAAACGTGTGTCAACACAAAGCCTCTTGTGTCAGAACCTGAGTTCCACGTCACCTTCCAGATGAAGAGAAAAGGATACTTGGAGTCTGGAACGCCCTTTTTTCCATAAGCCCATTCGGGTTCGATCTCCAGCCGAGCCGTCTCGCCCTTGCTCATTGTCAGAAGGGCCTCGTCCCACTGGGGTAAGAGCAGAAATAATCACGTCTAACTGTCCCATGTTCTCCAAAACGACCCGAGATCACAGGTATACATGCAGGCTAAAATGTATAAATACACTTCCATTATTTATCTGGATAAATATGAATTTTCCAGTTGCAAAGAAGCCAAATTTGACCAGATCAGAACTGATCCTTAAGCTTTACTCATTACAAAACCAGTTCTGATGTGTGGAATCACTGGTATATTTTTTTTTTTTGTCCCATTTTCTACCATCTAACTGTTCCGAGGTAAAGTTAAAAGAAAAATGATGGAAGTCATTATTTTTCGTTACCCTCCCAACTTCTGCAAAGCACCAGTACCACTAGCAGCAAAACGGTCCCTCAGCATGATGGTGCCACCACCGTGCTTCACACTTCTTAGATCTGAAAGCCTCAACCTCGACTCCTCCAGACATTCTTCAATGTCAGTGAGGCTGTACAGCTAATTGTCTCACTCGCTGGCTTGTTCAGTTGGACTTTCGGAGCAGGTGTTTTGTTTTCTCTTGGTTGCCAAAATTAATGTGTTTGTCAACATGATGAGTAAGTGCAAACCTTTGGAACTGTAAATACAAAAGGTAACAATGACATACCCCTCTGATGACCTTGCCCATGCCCACTTTAAAACTCAGAGGTTTGGCTTGCTTCTTCTTTTTCGCACCTGCAGATAGACGAAGGTGTCGGTTTAAAATCCTTTACTGGACATTGGTGATTTTAAAGCACTAATGGGATGCTTTTCAGTCAGCTTCTACATGTGGATGCAGTCATACCTGCGGGGATATTCGTGTCAAAGACTGTCCCGTCTTCCAGACTACCAGTGTACCAGCAGCTCACAGTGTCGCCCTTCTTTGGGAAGTTGGCCTTGTCTCCTTTCTTCAGCACCGCTTTGGTATATTTTGGTGGACCCTGAAACAAGCAGTGACGTCTTAAAAGATGCCTCAAACCAGACAGGGGGTATTTAAAAGAAAATACATTATTATAAACCAAGAGTTGAGCACCTCGTCCACAACTTCTGCTTTGACTTCTTTGGGCTTCTCTTCAACCTTCACAGCTTTAACCTGCTCGGTTACGTCCTCCACTGGGTCCGTGCCTTTAAACCTCTGCCCACACACACAAAGTAAAACCTTGAACTCAGCCAGCTGAGGATGCAGAATTAGCACTATGAAAAAGTTCACTGCTTTCACCACTTACTTTGCTCTCGAAGAGCTGGTTGTAAGCAATAACCAGCTGCTCTTTCTTTGCAGTTTTGGCCACATTTTTAATATTTCCCAACAGCTTGTGCTCATTGAGGAACTGAAAGACAACACGCACCACAGAGGAGAATATCAGCACACTTTGTGTTACTTCATGACGTGCTTTGGACGCTAACATGTTCCTCATGCTGCTCCCCCTATGCTAACTCTGCAGCATGCTTGCAGAACAACGTGGGGAATTACAAAGAATCTATTCTGACTGAAACCGAGGCAACGCTAAAGTGGTAACCCTACCGAGTGGGCCGCATTGTCCTGGAGGAACTTTATTATGTCTTTTTTAGGCAAATCATCACTTTTGAGCTGCTCATCGCTCCACTCCCGTGCTGGCTCCGCCATTTTGAGAGGCGAGCTGGTGAACTCTGAACTGTGGGGGATGCCTTCCCGTACTGTCCCGTTGAATCCACACCAGAACAGGTTTATATTTAACACACCTCTCAGTGACTGTGTTTCAGTTCACGTTCAATAAAATGTTAACTAAACTAGGTATATAAAATATTTAAGATACATGGACGAGTCTACGTAGTTAGGTTTGCAACCCAAAGGCTGCAAAAATGTTAATCTTACCTTTTATTTTTTTTTTTCATAATTTATGGTACAATAACTTACTAAAATATATCATTGTCTTAGATTAAAATTTATTTGACATTTCAAGTGTTACGTTGCAATTCTGTGTTTGCCCTGCCACCTACTGGAAAAAGATTGCACTAGTGTAATACTATTAGGAGAGAAAATAATATATATCAGGATACATGGTCACAACTGTGTATGTTTCTGAAAGCTGGTGCAACCATCTGCCTGCAGCAGCCACCTGTTCAGTAAATACAGTTCACCGCCGGATAATTTTATCTCAACATAAACACAGATGTTCTCTGGAGGCCTCAGAGGTTTGAACACTAGTGAACAAACATCATGAGGACAAAGGAACGCCGAAGGGAGAAGTTTAAGCAGGACTAGATTATAAAACAATACTTGGGTATCTCGCAGAGAATCTTTTTTAGAAGCTGAAACAAAGACAAGAAGAACATTAGAAAGAGAAGCAACCAAAAGCACCAACAACAGTCAAAACAAAGTACTTACACATTCAGAACAAAAGTTCAGGTCATTTGTTTGTGTTAATTTTCCTAAGATTTTCTTCTGTACTCTCATATAGATTTGCGCATTCTGGCATTACTGTTAAACATATGCATAAACCCTGTTAATATTTTACAAATTTTTCCTTTCGTTGTTGATCATGCCATAGATTTGATCCTTTAAGTAAAGCACTGAGCTGTTTTGCTTTTACTGGAGGCTATTTGAACATAAATTGCGATCTACAGTCATTCTCTTTCAGATTTCAAACAGTGCTTTGTCCTCAAAGCGCAGCAAATGCAGCTCCCTGTTGACTCCCCCACTCAACTCCTTCAGACTAGCCAGCAGCAATTAGCAAATACCTGGTGAAACTGTGCATCTGCCGAGCTCATTATCCGAGCTATTTCTCAGTGCGACGCTGGTAAAAATGTTGTCAGAGGGTTAATAGAGGAGGCGTTGTGATGACTTCCTGAAGGCGGACTTTCAGAAAGAGCAGGAGTTTCTTAAAGAGACAGAGACCCAATTTCAAGGCGTTAAATTACAAAGTCAATTTTTGAAAGTCATATTTGACATACACAGTATTTTTATAACAACTGAACTCAATATATTTACTTGATTATGCTATAAAGTGGCACTATGTGGCTGGAAAATATGTAATGCTGCCCCTTTAAGTTTAAATTCCCACTCCCAAATAAATGATCTACACTACATCTGTTTTTGAAATCTTGTCTTTATGGTTTCCTGTTTGTCTTTCTATACGTCTGTTGAAGCTGCATTCTACACAAGGCTTCACGTTTAGTCGGGGTTTAGCTGGAGCTTCTTGTTCTCTGTCATTCTCCTGCCTCCTGGCACCTTTCTTAGAGTGAACATGTCGGCCTCATCCTAGTTGCATCATCCTGCCTCACTACGTGTGCCCTGCTGCTCCGCTAGTCCACAGCTAATACACCAACAGAGACACATCAGGCTTGAAAACATGCCCTGCTGCTGCTCCTGCTAGCTTCTGTTTATCAGTAGCCATAAAATGCAGTGAGATGATGGTGGTGATGATGATGATTTGCAGACACTGTACCAAGCTGCAGAACAGGGCTGTGCAGAGTTTTTCTTTTTTACCCTCAGTGGTTACTAGGCAACAAGAGTGACTCTGGGAGAGCAAGAGGAGAGGGATAATTATATCTTTATAGAAAGTCTCCCAGGTCTCATTTTTTCTCTTTTGTTGTGAGGAAAATAGTTACAACTGTGCAAAGTGTGATGATGTGACATTAGCAGAGCCAATTTCTCAACTGAATGTATTAGTTTTTTTTTTCCTCCCTCTGATAGTGTGATGCTTCTTTTGTGGTTACATCTTGAAAATATTCATGGCATAGACAGGAACTTCCATTGTTGTCTAATGTATTATTTCCCTTTCATAAATAATTTTTTTTCTAGTTCTGGCTTGAGGTACTGACTGACGTCCTTCAGCTTCTTTATGCCTTTGCTGGCTGGCAAGAAACTCAGTTAACTTAGCAACGTTAATTTCAACACCATTTTAACCTTGGCAGCAAGTCCTATGTAAACTTTTTATAGTGGCTAATTTTACAAATAATACAGTCACATTCTCAGCAACATCAGATGTGAAAACAACACTCACTACTACATGCTATAGTTTATTAATTACATCTCTTTTTGTCACATATCAAAACAATCAACCAACAGATTACTGCCAATTTTTTAACTGTTGAAAAACGTTTGTCAAGCCCTCACAATTCACAATTTTTTTTTTTACCCATAGCAGACTTACATGTTGTCATTTTGTTCCTTGCTCGGTTCCATTTTGCACCTGTACTTAATCAGATGCAAAATGGATTAAGTACAACCATTTTGCACCTGGATGCAAAATGGATGGCTGGGTGGATGTCTATGCGCCCATCCGCCCATCCATCCATCCATCCTGGTCATAGGATTGTGAATTAACAACTGCTTGGAGTTCTTGACCAGCTATCCATAGTAAAATAACATTAAAAATTGTATGGGAGAAAGGTAGTTTTGCAATGGTTACTGTCAAAGTTAAATACAGCAGTCGTAAAACCGGTTAAAAGCTGCAACGTTTGTGTAATTCAGCCAGTTATACTCAGGATACTCAAGCATATTACAAAACAAACATTTATTTTGTATGCAAAGTTGAACAGATCTCAGGGATCAAGAATTAGGGAGATTTAATTTGAAGCTCCAGCTGAGAGCTCTTCAAGTCAACAGCTGATGCAAATAAGTGATACACGTCCTCTCAGAGGTATCTCTCGACTTGTGCTTTGCTACACAAATTTAAACTCATGCAGTGTGAGATAAACATGATTAAACAGGCTTTACTGTGGCATTTAAAGAACCACAAGAGTGACATAAACCCATTATTCATTTGAGAAGCAGTTTCTACTGTAAACCTCTAGGGGTCAGTGTTTACGCATTCTTGGTAAGGCGTTGCAGACCTTCAGCATACAGAGTTTGAAACAAGGCTTGACTGGAGCAACAATGATCATTATTCAGCTAGCTGTAAAAAAAGACGACAATAATTACCATAACTTGTAACAGAGACACAATGGGGTGGTGTATTTATTTCATTAAGAAATGCTCACTGAGAACAAATATAGGGTGATGAAGAATGGATTTTTACTGCAAGATTTTCACAAAATACTATCCTTCTAAAAAGTACCTTGAAAAAGTCCAGTTAATTCTGGTTTGGGTGTTACTGGGTCAGTGAAATCACACGAGGCTCAGAATCCGAGGCGATCAGCTGCTGGCATTAGTGAACAAAATGGCAGACAAGTGACTTGACAGATTCCATCCTGTATTCTGATGTCTTATTGTCGCATTTGAGGTGAAAGGGGTTCAGCCTTTCATACCTGATCGAGAGTTAGAATCTCATGACCCCTAAGTGATGATGAAGGGCCAACCTGGACCGGATGGCGATGGGGACAATGGTCGCAAAAACGAGAACATACTGGATTTCACTTGTATCACCTTAAGCAGATGGGATGATTTGTGGCACTGAATACAGTCTGAACTAACATCCCTTAAGCTAAGCAGAACAGCCTCTCACTTTCCGACTCGCAGGTGATGAGGTTTCTTTCATCTTGCCTTTGGTGTTGACTTAGGCATGTGCAGGCATGGATGAGCTACCTGGCTGCATTGGGCTCATCATAAGCCCGGCTGTCTGGCAATCTTTTACAGCAGAAGTAGTGAACGATGCAGAAGTTATGCAGGAAACACTGTTGGGATGTAAAAATCAAATTACTGTCTCATGTCAAACAGATTGCATGTTTTTCTTTTTTTAGCACCTCTGTTCAAAATGGCGGCTGATGATCTTTGGTATTGACATGTAGTCATTCTCGTTTCCTTGGTCCTTTTCACTAATGGCCTACATGTGTTTTATTGAGGTAAAATACCATGGCCTAGCAAGATACAGCATAATTCCGCTTTAGGTGATGCCTAAAGCGGAATTACACCATATTGTTAAATGTATTCGCCTTTCCGTGTCCTTGAATGAGACACTTCCCCTGCTTTGCCTGCTGGGGGTCATCCATTGGTCTCAGTTGCATTGCAGCCTTGTTTCTGTCAGTACATCTTACCATCATCATCAGGTACATTCCTGAATGTAGGAATCTGAAGAGCTTTGGAGTCATCTGACTTGATAAAGCAGCCATTTACCTTATAAACTTGTAAGAAGATCCTATTTGTATTCTATAGGGTTTAACATGATGTTAGGCCCACCGTTAGCATTGGGAAGGTCCTGGCTGCGATCAGAGGAATTGGGTGGAATAGAACAATTTTGATTGGATAATCCGTTTTCCTCGCACTGGTTTTACTTTCATAGTGGTTTACTCCTGTAGTGAAGTTAGTTTTAAGTTGGATATTGATGGACATTCTCACTGTGATACTCGAGGCAACGATGGTTTTACATGCCAGGTGTTGTTACAGATAAGAGGCTTCAGAATATGTTTGTTCGTTTAGGAACAAAACGGCCCCCAAAAACCAGTAGCTTCTGTGGCATACAAACAGAAATAAAGGCGTCTCATTAGTTCAGCATGGTAATTTAGCCACATTGAATGCTATATAAGTGATCAGTTATTTCCTTATTAAATTTTAACAGAAAAAGAAAATTAATTCAAATTAATAGAAATTGGTGGATCCCATTAGTCCAGCATAGTAACAAAAATTTTAGTCACATCATCTGGAAGCTATAACAGAATAATTATACAACTTTGACTTCTTTTGGCGTAAAGATGCATTCAGACTGCAGACGCTTTGAAAACAATCAGATACTTATCTGAATAATTTAGTACAAAATAATGGAAGTTGCACTAATACGATTTTTTTTTGATGGGGCAGTGAAAAGATTGGAATTGGGCCATTCAGACTGCTATAAAAAAATCTGGATATGGGTCACATATGGGGAAAAATATCAGATTTGGGTAGCCAAAGAGGCACTTTACAAAAACCCCTTCAAAAACCCTTTCCAGGAAACTCCCAACACGGTTCTTGGTCTAATCTGAAGGTCACCTGAAGTTTGTAGGTCTGCAGAAAGTGGCCGACCTTTGAGCAGCATCCACTGAACACACACTCTCATTATCAATGACCTAACACTTGTTGCTGTCAATTAAAATCTCCTCATCCTGGTTATAACACAACTGACATTCGACTGTGGAATATTTCACAACTTGACTTATTGCACTGCTAGCATTCATGTGCCATGTTGGAATTCAGTTAGTTTAATTGAAGTTGCAAACATATTTTTTTGCATATATCTAAAAAAAGCAAGACATTGAGTGCATTACTTGTAAATTAGGAGTCCCAAAGTCTGTTAAAGAAAAGGAAAAGGTACACTAGCTAGAGTACACGCAGTTTGTACTCTCAATCTTCAATTAAGAGAAATCAGTAAAATGTTTCCCCCCTTGACATTATGCACAAAGAAACAAGTAAATAGAAAGCTTTTCCATCATCCCCACTCGTTACACCTTCATACAACACACAATGGCCAGAATTAAAGGCTTTCTGAATGGAAATTATCCTTCAGTGGCCTCGGCCCGCTGTGGGTAATGTGTTTTCTGCTCTGAGCCTAATAAGCTTCCCTCTAAGCCATATGGCAAGCTCAGTTCACCTGCCTACAAGCAGGGCTGCAGGAACACGTCCTTTGCTATAGTGCGCGATTCATATGCTGGAACAGTTCGAGCTGACAGCTCACGCCTTAGACGAGGTTGCATTTCCTCCCCCTCAGGGAGCTCTGCAGAGTGCAAGGTATGTTGGGTCAGCAGGGGGAAAACCACCAACATCCGACTGTAAGAAAGTTTCAGCATTTTCCTCTCTTCTCTCTCTCTCTCTTCCTGTCTCTCTCTTGTATAAACTATAACACCTTTTCCTGCCGGAGCTGCGCCTTGTGGGAGGAGAGCGAAGGCTTGGGTTAAAGTGTGTCACAGAAGCAGGTGGGCTGGTGAAAAGGGAAGCGTGCCATTTCTCACAGTCGCACGCCTGCGATCGTCATGCAGCAACGGAGCTCTTGGTTTCAGCGAGCTGCTTTGGAAGGCTTCCAATCCAGAGCTTAGCTTGCAGATCTGCAGCCTCGGTACCAGCCAATGCCTTGCCCTGTCAGATCTAATCTCTTGGCTACGTGTCACGAAATGAGGGCTTATTATAAGTTTACCTCAGATCACCTGAAATCTGGCCTCTCTGAGGCAAAGGCTAAAAAAAAAAAAAAAGTTTTCAAGAAATGTATTATAAAGATAAATAAAAAGTGAACATTTTGATGGCATGCGAGGTTGATATCAGCCGCCAGAGGCTTTGTTGTACACAGCTACATGCCCTCTTCCCGTCTGTCTCTTCAGGATGCGTCATCTGTTCACCGCTAATTAGAAACCAAAGAGAAAAGATGGATTTTGAAGTCTCTGTTGGATCCGATCCCAGTCTGAAAATCTCACCGGGCTTAAAAGGACAGACTTCAGAGCCACATGCTCCAAAAAAAAAAAACCTCTCCACAAAACTCTTGTCTCTTCACATCACTCCAAGCTGTCTGTTTGCAGTTTAGCAGTAGGATTCAGGGCCGCATAAAACCTCCACAAGCGCCGCGCTGAGGCTTCACACTGGCCTCAACGTTCACAGCTTGCTCCCACACCTTCAAGAATGCTGTCAGACATAAAGCTTCTTAGTTCCGCGGCGAATCGTTGGCTTTGACTTTATTTTCCTTCTGCTCTTTCCTTGCTGAGGCTTCCTACAAATGGAATAGAAGGCATGCACAAACATTCCACCGTCAACTCTGTCATCTTTAAAATTACAGCAGCATATTACGACTGCACTGTAAAAGGAAAGCAGGAAGCTCCTCTTCTTGAAGTTTTACACATTTTGTCATATAAGAGTGACAAACTTTACTTTAACAGAGTTTTGTAGCCAAATCTAGACACTACTTTAACTCACATTTAATGTCAAGACTTGTACAAACCCCCTACATTCAATCTGACTTTACTTTAGTTTTGTTTTTGGCAAAAAAACAACAAAAATAGAGTAAAATTTCCAATCTTTCAATGTCCGCATCTGGCAGAAAGATACATCCCAAAATTCCACAGCTGTAATTGGAGTGAAAGGTGGTTCCACAAAGTAGTTGTATAGAGGGAGAGCAAATATAAATATTCATAATGGTTTACATATTCCATTTGTAAATGCTGTAAATTATGTATTGTTGTCGTTCCTCTTCACAACTGTCTGCTGCTTTGAGATGAGATATCCCATAAAACACCAGGGGGAACAAACCGAAATGTTGCTACACGACAAAACAGAAAAGAAGTCGAGGGAACATAAGTACGTGTGCGAGCCACTGTGTTGTTTAAAGTCTGCAGCGTGACGAAAGATTAATATGTAATTTTGTTTACTATTATTTTTCCATCGCCGTTTTTTTTTTCACCTTTTAACAGCTGTTGGAAACTCTTCGCTTTAGCCGACGTTCAGAGCAAATTCAAATAAATCCAGGAGCTACCCGTGCCCGCTCTACACCGTCGGAATCCGAAAAGACGCAGTTTTGCGGCGGGCTGGCATAAAACGAGCAGATCGATATTCACATGTGGCCACGCATTCTCAAGCACATTAAATTCACGTCTGCAAGCCGAATCGCCGGCTGTCGTAGGATGCCTGCGGGGCTGGACAGGCTGATGCCAAGGCTCTGCTCACACACACAACATGCCCTCTGTCTGCTTGTACATGAAACATCCGTCATCGAAGACAATGTTGCCTTCGTGAACTTTGGGCTGACTGAGCCACTCGGTGCTTGTGTGTCTGTGTGTGTTTCACGTGTGAAGTCTTGCAGTTTTCGAGGGGAAATTCTCAGTGTGAAGCTGGGATGTGATTGCAGAGCAGTTTTAGTCAAAAGGAGAACTATAGGAGTGAAAAGCGTGTCAGGAAGAACCACTTTAGATTTAGAGGGCTTTCTACGGCGTGATCTCATTTTGGTTTTATATGTGTACAACTTGATGTAGGGCCTGTCCCCCACCCCCACCTTTTTCTTCAGGAAGCACTGTCTGAGAATTAAACGGCCACGTTTATCATTTCAAATTATTACTCCGAATGTGACGCGCTGGATTACCTCATTATTTGAGCTTGATTTATTTAACCTCACCAGCAGATGACTCAAAGGAATTGGCAAAAGCCAAGTTTATCAAGTACTTTAACTGCAAAAGTGATTCAGGGCTCGTATCAGTCCCCGTTAAATCCATGCCAGCCGCACTCAGCTCGGCACTGGCACTGATTTCATAAAACACTTTGCCCCATATTGCTCAAGCAAATCTTTCTTTTCCCTTTTTTTTAATAATAGAAAAATATATGGATAGTTCTCCTAATCAGTGTGTCTGGCAAACGAGACAACACAACTTGACGCTGTTTTTTGTCACATCGTAGCCAATTTTATTGGGGTATTATTTGTGAATAGCAAGTTTTAGTATTTTTTTTTCCCAGAAGGCAGGTGGGGGAGATGCTCTCGTTAGATGTCACCAAAATTTAAAAACAATACAAGGGCAATCCTGGAAAAAACAACAACAACAGCAAAAAAAAACCTAGAGGCTGCAGAAGACAAGTCAGGATCCTGGTGAATCCTTCCAACACGACAATGACGCTGGAGAAAAAGTCAAAGGTGAAACGGTTTAGATCAGAGCTGTTGTAACCTGTGGCTCCAGGGCCGCATGCCACTCTTAATAAGGTCAAAGTCGATATGCAGTCAAGTGGTTTTTAAACATATAAAGGTAAAAAAATGGATCTGGTGCCTTATCTGCATCATGTTTCCACCACAGAGTGACGCCTGCCTTTTTTTTAAGTTAATTGGCAGCTTTGTTATATATTTTGTCCCTCTTTTGCATAAATGTTGACAAACTGTTTAAAGAAGTATGGAAAATTTGTATATTTTCCTGTAAAGCTGACGAATAGACATCAAATTGTGATTCTTAAGTTTTAGAACAAAACAAACAAATGTCATATTGTAGTCATTTATACACTTGCTAAACTTTAGGCACTTTTTGAAAAGCATTAGTGGGTTTTGACAAATCTTTATTAGTATAATCAACAGCAGGAATGTCACCCCTGGTTCAGATCAGTGCATATTCATGTGTTAGAATGGCCTATTCCAAGCCCAGACCATGTTTCACTTTCATTGTTGCTACTAGGCACAATAGAATAATCCCCTTTTTTAGTTTACGAAAACACAAAGTCGCTCCAATCCGAGAGTCCTTGCACGCAAGGATCGAAGGAGAGTTTCTCTGAAACCGAAAATGTGCTTCAGTTCAATAAGTTCTGTCTTCACTCCCCGACTTCCATCATCAGGATGGAGAAGGCTTCTCCATCTCGCCCATGCAAAATGCACCATGTCTGCAAAAGGGTGGGGGGAGATTTATCTATAACAGAACATGTTCCTGTACTTATGTATTTATGACACAACTACTAAGGCTTTATTAGCAGCATCTCTTTCCCAGAAAAAGCTTAAATGAGACTGAAGACGGAGAGCGTGGGCTGAATGCGAGGCACGAAGCCGTAATGTTTTCACTTCCTGCGCGGGGATCCTTTAATGTCGCCTTTCTCCCTTCGTCCTCTGAGCATACACGCTTTTGGATGAATACACTTGGAGGAGGATGAGACAAACCGAGGGGAGAGAGGGCAGTTGACGGATCAAGTGTAAGTGTTTTAAATCTGGTGAGTGCTCCGAGTTTGCACCTGGTGCAAAAAAAAACAAAAAACCGAGGGACATAAAAGCGGCCCAGAGAGCTGTGACCAGTCTTTTTTTTTTTTCTTTCTTTCTTTTTTTTTTCATGTGCAGCCTTTCTGCACTGTCCCCCTGCAGACAGCTGAGCCACTCAGGCTCAGAGTTTGATCAGCAAGCGGAGCCTGACAGGAACAAGGTGCCACGCGGTGAACATGAAAAGCAAAACAAACAAACACACACAAATTCTCAGAGAAGGTTGCCACTCATCCACATAGTCCCTTTTTAATTACTATTATTATTATTATTACGATTATTATTATTATTTCTGTTTAACGTGTTCGTCCTGCACACGCTCACTCTCACTCACCCCCATTGTTTTCACCAAAAAGACTCAAAAAACACAAAACAGTTCCCAGCCATCTCTTCCCTGCTCTGATGGATCCCATTCATCTCAGTAATGGAGAAGTGTGAAGTGCCAGGAGCAGATTGTCAGCGGCAGCGCCGCCGCCTTGCTTTCTTTTTTTTTTTTAGGGTGCCGGCCAATCTTCCTATCTGACTAAATGCGTGCAGGTACCGCTTTAAAAGGAGGACAGGGAAGCGGGAGAAAGGTCGCATTTGAATAATGAATCTGAGGAATGGACTACAGCTCAAGTCGGAGAGTGTAAACGTTGACTTTGGTTGTCGGCGACAGTCGGAAGCACTTAGGAACAGCAGAACGGGATGTTGAAAAAGATGTTTTGTCTCCTCCCAGGATAAATAAATGACAGAAAGTTAGAAATACGCTGCGATAGCCCTGGAACGGTTCCAGAGTTTGTCACATTATGCGCAGGAACTTCAGGAGATTTTATTTGACAGACAAAGTGCGACATAAATGTCCCGCTGGAAGTATAACCTCCACCTGAAGCTTCTAAGGAGTTCTTGTTGTGCATTTAGCTCCATCGACACTCCAAACGGCTCCGACTGACAACCTGTCTGTCCCTACAAAAACCAAAACCTCAGCATGATACCGCCCCTATCATGTTTCACTGTGTGGAGCCAACCTGATAAAGATACTTAACATTTAGATAAGGACAGACAAACCCGAGCATCCTCTTCGTGAGAGCGTCTTCAATCAGAGGCTTTTTCAAATTCACTGTAAGACAGACCACTACAGGAGATGTTTCCCATCACCATCTACAGTAGCATTTCATTTCCCTTTGGGATCAGTAGAGTATTTTTGAATTGAACTGATTGTGCATTGAAAGGTATAGCGCCACATAATTTTGGTTTGATCTGACCAGAACATCTCGTCCCTCGTACGACCAACTACAAAATGAAATTCGCATAGATTTATTTAGTTGTTGCCATTTTTCCTCTTGATACTCTTAAACCCTCCTCCTGCCGTGTTCTTTGGTTCACGTGATTTTTTTATTCATGGATACTCTCTGGAAAACCTCTGAGGTCTTCACCGTGAACCTGCAGATTGAACTCATTTTTATTTCAGAATATCAAGGGAAAAAGGGACTAAATACCTTTGCAGTGAACTCTAATTGTGATTTTGATGAATACGTTTGATGTTAAGGATTGGCACCAGTTGGAGTCAAAATCCAACCACTAACTGGATGAAAAAAAGGTTTTGCCTGTGAGGGTAGATTACACCCCTGGGGCTCCAACTTCATCACTGTAAAAAAAATAATAATAAAAAAAAAAACAGAGAGGAAGGCTGCAGACAACACACACAGTCGACAAGTCAAGGCGACCCCAGGACAGCAATAACACCTCCTACAGTTGGAGACGGGTGTAATTAGAAATAGGTAGGGCTGACCGAAACTCTCTCCCCTGGCACAAACTCTGACAATGTCTACATTCTCCTTTATTTGGGAAGAGAGATTATTTAAATTTCCATTCTTTAGGAAGTAGGGAAAGAGCCAGTAGCCAACGTTTGATTGGTTCTGTTAATGTCTCTTTTTAAATGTGTTTTTGGAAGACAGCTAAAAGCATTTCAGTTCATGTTTGATTCTTCTTAGGGACGACTTTCATTTTCCTTCCAGTCTCGCGCGCGCTGCTCTTTCAATTTCAGTCCATAGGCGTTCAGGGATGTTTGGCTCACAGCTTGTGATAAAGACATACATTAAAAAAAAAATCTAAATTCTGTTATACATGCATTTGTCTGCTCAACTTGCTTTTTTGTTTTTTTTTGACACAATTTTCTGGTATTTAACAGAATAGATTTTTTTTTTTCCTCCAAAAAGCCTTTTGATACACATAACAGTGGCACTATATAATTAAAATTAGACTTGACTCGGCATTTACACAGGACTCTAAAACATGCAACAGGGTCACGGATGAAATATTCTGTAAGCAACTCCTTAAAATGACAAAATACCTGCAACGTTTTCTGTCCTGCATTTTGCAGTATAAGCCAAAAATGTCCCCTCCTCCCTCTGCTTTGAGCAAAGCCGCGCGTTAAAATCGTCAGAATTCATCACGACTGCGTTGCTCCCGTTTCGAAACGTGTCACGCTTTGCTTTAAAAATGTGTTCTTTTGCGCTGAGGGCAAAGTAAATGTCAGATTCCTTTCAGATCGGGCAGCACAGCAGGAAAATAACTTTTTTTCTCCGTGAGACTTTTAAAACTCAAACGGGGCCTTTGAGTTCTTTTCAGTATTCATCGTCAGTGCTTGACCTCACATTCGCCGATATCGCTCGATGTCTGAGTCACAGTAAAAGCAGTGAAAACATTTACCTGAAATTACGTCTTTTATTTTTTTTCCCTCTCTGTTTTTTTCTTTTTTTACTTTCATTGTGTGACAAGTGTTCAGACGAGTTCATGGCTACCAATGAAGCAGTCTGAGTAATTAGAAATGTGCAAATCCAGGCCTTTTCTACCAGCGTTTGAAGTCTTTTGGTAGTGTAATGAAATAATTCAGTCAAAAGCTTTCTGAGAACCCAGACATCACGGCGTGACTAAACCTTACCTACATTGTGCTTTGTGTGATTATTATTTTTTTTTCATTTAAAATGATTGCAATCAATGTGCAAATACTACTAAATAGGTCATAATTCTTTAAACATTCTGACGTCACAAACATGAAAACGCACAGTAGACATTTCATGTCACAGTTGAAAGCTTGAGATAATACTCAGAAAACATTTTGGTTCTGACTTGGTAAAAGTGAGCAATTACTCCAGAATATATATATATATTCTGGAGTAATTGCTCACTTTTACCAAGTCA
>CAEGAE010099242.1:0-16260 GCA_903067095.1 Girardinus metallicus
GTGTGTCTCTGTGTTGCCCTGCGACAGACTGGTGACCTGTCCAGGGTGTACCCCGCCTCTCACCCGGAACGTAGCTGTAGATAGGCACCAGCAACCCTCCCGACCCCATTAAGGGACAAGGGTGAACAGAAAATGGATGGATGGATAGGTGAGCCAAAGAGCCACATGTGTCTCCAGAGATCCAGGTTGCAGATCCCTGGCAGATGGAAAATATGATCCTATCTCCTTACAGCAGCTAAAAGTGCAGTACTATAATTTTTAATTCACTGTTAAAGTACAATTGTGAAGGTTACAAAAAATCCACGAGGCAACCACAACAGTGTTGGGGCGTAGCTTCCTTCTGTGGGTTAAACTCCCACAGATCACACCCGTTATCTGACGTTCTCTTATTCACAACATGCTCTTAAAGTTTGCCCTGGTTAGGCTTTTGCGTCTTGAGTTACAAGTCGCAGAGGTGATATTTTCATCATCTATTTATTTGCTAAGGCACCGATAGTTACACCTTGTTGGTTTATTCATTCAAACACCATGATTAATTACACCTATCAGAAGACTTTAGGGTGACACAGAAAGAATGTCCACCATGTGACTGTCCTTGTATGCTAATTTAATTATGAGTTAGGATAAGGGGGATTATATAGTGTTTAGCTGTAACAGAAAATAAGTGCAAACATCAAATCAAAGAGATGTATAATAAAATCAGTTTCAATCGACACATCTTACTCTATCTGCTGTTACTGAGCACACTGGGAGAACAATATGCAAGAAGGAGAACTGCACCACAAGCTCCATCCCAATCCGTTGGCATAGAATCTGTCCCGGCAGAGTGAGGGGGCTCCTGTCCCTGGGGAGCTGTAGAGTCCCGATTCAAAGTTGCAGGGTTTGGATCTTGGGGGAATTTTCTCATGTGCGTACAGGTGCTCTGCTGCAGTCCAACGGCTTCTGGGTCTCTTCCACATAGATCCATGGCTTTGTTCATCGGTCTAGGTGTCAGAGAGGACCTTACGGAAGGAAAAAACCCACTTCTCTCCTTTTGCAGTGGACTTTTAAGCAGCCTAAGTGTTCAAAGATCACTCTTATATCACAGTCTTACTTTTTCCATTGGCTGCCTGCTTGAATATATCATCTCAGATCCACCTTTGCTTTGGAGACATTATGTCATGTCTGTGTTCTTGTCCCGGGTCTGCTCAAGGGTCCCTCTCCATCCTCTATACTGCAAACTTTCCTTCTCTTCAGCAGTCTGGCTTGACCATCTGTTTCCTGTTCAGCATAGTCCCTCTTTTGTGCTGGGCTGTGCATTCATCTTTCGCTCTTCTTTCAGTTTTCGTTTTCCTAAATTTTCACCTAGCATCTACCTCCAACACAACATCAGTGATCTTTGTAGTTACACATTTTACATCATTTCAAGTTCATTGTTAAAATCACATCCATAACTTCTTTAGCTTCTCCAATTCAGCATCAAACCAACATTGATACAAGTACTTTGCACTGGTTTTTATTCAATTACTCAAAAATGTTTAGATTTCATTCTTTAAAACGGTCCGCAGGCTGGAAACTTACTACCTTTTTTCAGGAATCCTGCTGTTCCTTTTCCATGGCTTGACAGCACTCTCTCTGCCTACGATTATGATTTTTTTATGATTAAACATAAAAAGAATTAGAATTAAAACAAAGTTTGCATAACACAAAAACACAACCCCGTTGATCTTATCAAAGTTTAATTCTACTGTTAGGTCTGGATGTTACTTTATATGATTAATTTTACAGGTAATTTTATGTATTGCTACTGCTAAACCAAAATGTCCAGCATGGGGAAACAGGATGATCTCGAGTTGTCTTGACAACATAAATATGGAGTTTAAAATATCTGAATATTTTACTTAAACTATATATTTAAGGTAGGCAAGCTGAACTGGAAGAGGCACTAGTAGTTCTAGGTGGTCAACCATTTAACATGGTAGAAGACAAAGGATTCCAAGCCTTTGTCCAGACACTTAACCCCACTTATGCCATTTCGACAAGATGAAAGAATGCATTTGGCAACTGTTCTGCTTGGTGTTGGTCATTTCACCCGTTCTCACACAGCATAGAGTTTTAAAATGTTAACAGAGTCCCTTTTAAATAAATGGGGTGTGTGCAACAAAATTCATTGTTTAATATCAGACAGTGCAGATAACATGCTTTCTTGTGCAAAGTTTTTGCACGTATGAAATGTGCCCTGTTTTGCCCAGTAGCCTAAATCTAATTGTGAAGAAGGCTTTGGATCAAACTCCAGAACTCAATGAAACTAGATCAAATGCCAGGAGGATCATAACAAATTTTAAATTGAGTGTTAAAGCTCAGTAAGCTCCAGCAACTGCTGGGAAAACCACCTCAGGAAGTTGAGACAAGATGGAATTCTACTCATTTTATGTTTCAACATCTCCATGAACAACATGACACAAATAGCAGCAGCTATAGCATCTCTTGCTTCTGATCTTCCTTTCATTTCTAGCAATGAATATGAAGCCATCATTGAAAGCAGATATTCTTGGCTAGGCTTTCAACCTTGCCTCTACAGATCTGTCAGCAGAAAAATATGTTTCTGCCTTAAAAGTCATTTCATTAATTAGAATGATCCAGTACAAAGACCACAAAGACACCAATTCTTCAAATTCCAACAGCAGTCACATGGTCAGCATTTACAACATTTTCTGCACAGCAGATGTAATGTAGAAAATGTGCAGATTTTGGCCACTGCCACCATTTTGGACCCAAGAGTCAAGATCCTGGCTTTTGGGAATGAGACACATGCCCAGGAAGCAAAACTAATTGCAATTTTCAAACATGATAAAGATGGAGAGGGGAGAAAAATCATCACAGGTAAACATGGATTTAATGTAATTTGCAAACACTACACATTACTATATAAATTAAAATTGACTATAAGCACTTTTCAGTCTGTGTAATAGCCATTTGACTCAGACTGAGGAGCATGTAGATTGAGAAGGATGTCGATTTAACTGCAGGAAGAGCGCAGCATTTGCCAGCCTGACTCGTCAGCTCTTCAGTTCGCAAAGCAACAAATAAGCTGTAAAACTGTTAAAGTTTTAAAGCTCAGACGGGATCCAAACGACCGCTCTTAGAACTATGGGAGGGATCAAACTCAGCTAATTCATTTTTAGCGTACAGAAAAAGCTCCAAGCAGCCAAATAAACAAAAGTAAACTGACTAGTAACATTTCGGCTTTGGCTTGCCCACCCCCATATAATCACACGTGCGCACTACTTACAAACTGTTGACCCAAAAGATCTTGTTTTTTCTCCACAATTTTGTTATTAGTAAAGAGGGTTAGATAACAAAAAACTCCAAAAAATATTTTTTTCTATTTTTACTTACATGAAAATATCTAGGTACTCAGTGCGTACAGCTGCAGGCACTGCTGCCCTCTGATAATATCCTGCAGGTGCCTGTTTGTGCATAATTCTGAACTTTAACCCTAGAAAAGATCATTACTACATTTATACATATAGCAATTTATTTAAAATTACAATTTCTTTTTATTTAAATTCTATATATAAACAAATGTTATTACTTCAGTGTAAAAACATTTAATTAAATTATTTTTTTTGGCAGTGCTCCCTGATGACAATTGCTACTTCTGGAACTTGCTCTGCAGGCAACTGACAGTGTCCCTGCGGGTGACTAAGTCCCCACGGACACCGTGTTTGTGTCTGCAAGGACAGTAACACTTTTCAAACTAGGACTAGATTATTCTAATAGCAGAATATTTAAAATAAAAATATTGTGATTTGTGAAACTGCAATAGGAGGTGATTTCAGCAATTTGCATTTGGACCACATGAGAACTCAACTCTTTCTTCTCTGAAATTAGCATTGATTTGCTGTTTTACACTTTTAGCTTTCTATTTTCTCATTTTTTATATTCAGTGTATCAAGATCTGATCCTAGTTGTCAAACAGTACAATAAGCTCAGTTAATTATTCAAAGTAGCTTAAAAAGTTTATTTCTAAGGAAACCCAGCAGATTCCATTTAGTCATTGACTTGCAGCATTAACTCCTGAATCAGCAGGTAGTGATAGTAGAAAATGGCATTCATTCAGCGACAATTAAACAGAGTGAAGTGAGAAAAAATATTCAGAAAGTTAACTTGGTGGTAGAGTATGTGCACCATATGAGAAGTCTACAGTCAGTTTTGGATGTAACGCAGGCATCCATAAATGCACTGAAAAACACAAATGCACTAACCAGGGTTGAGGCAGTGGAACAAATTGAGCATGGCAATGGAACAAACTGAGCATGCAGGAGAGATAAGAGAATTAAAAATGCCAGAAGAAAATGATTGTCCAAAAATAATTGTGTATAAAAGACAGAAAAATTATTTAAGCGATTCATATAACATGTCTTTTTTGTAATGAGAGTGTTAAGACCTGGCAGTAATAAAAAACAGGGAGACATGGACTTCAACAATAAATATGCCCTTTATTGAGCACCATACATAAAATAAAACAAGGAAACTTAAGCAAATAATCAGTCAGCCCCTGTGACTGATGGCATTGCCAAAAGCAGGTGGTCTGAGCAGGGGAGTTTCGCAAAAGAAAAGAAATCAAAGTCAGGGTGGGCAGGCAAGAGCAGCCTGAAGAGTGGAGCTGGACAGAGAAGACTGCTCAGCTCCAAGCTAGCTTCAACCCTGCTCCACCAGCCCTTTCCCGCAAGCTGCTTATATAGCCAGGAGACGCTGGGCCCTAGCGAATCCTGGATGCACTATTTCTGGTGTGCTTCCGGACAAAGAACAATTAGCATAAGGGACGGATCCCTCAAGGTAAGGTGGAGAGGACGTCACATAGAGACAAGAGCTTCTCATGCAGCTATGAGCAGAAATAGATTGACGGTCAAATCTCTAAAATCAAAGAAAAGCTGTAAAACAAAAATATTTACAAGTTTGAAATTTTTATGGTTTTAACTAGGATTTTCTTACTAAAACAAACTTGCCCATTTTGACTTTTCTTTCCATTATTCTCACATTATTTGGCCAGTGCGATAGAATAATCTTGTCTAAAAATAGAGCTAGAGCACTATTTTTACACAAAAAGGGCTGAAATCGCCCTTTATTGAAATTTTTAAAATTAGATAAAGGCTTCACAAATCACAAACGGGGTTTTAAATATTCTGCTAGTAGAGCAAAATAATCTATAGGTGTTGTAGTTTTATAAACTAGAGTAAATGAAAGACAGTATCTTTCAAGGTAGTGAGAAAATAGGTGGAATAACCCTTTAGACTTTTCCCGAATCAGAAGCTGCAATCGGAAAACAACTTCAGCTTCATATCTCTTAGGATAATATCATCATCTGGGACATCTCTAGAATGTAGAAAACACTGTAAATAGTCCTATGTGCCTCTCTTTTAGACTCCACCAACTCTACCGCTATTGCACAAATTGTATAAACAGCTTTTTCACCCACAAAAATTTTTCAAAAAGTTTCTCAGAATCTCGAGAAACTAAGTCGGGATCTCAAAAAAGTTTCTTGGGCTCTCCAGGAACTAAGTCGAGATCGCTTTTGTATTTTATGTATTTTTTTTTTCTCCATGTTTCCTTATTCACGTCATCTGTAGTACATTGAAACAACCACTAGATGTCGCCATTTTAGAATGTATGGGCCGCTTTCTCAAAGTGGCCCAGTAATTCAGAAAGCCTCGGTTTTACGATCACTAGTTTCATAAATTTACATTTATGATAAAGTATTTGTTTTTCTTTTTTTTTACACACCTTCGTTTGACCATTTCAGGTGTTGCAGTCTGAGCAGGTGTATGGGAGGGGCAGGCTCAGCATTCCTGCTTAAATAGCTGAATGACGTTATTGATTGCATCACTGGGTTTTACCAAATAGAGGGTTTTTTTTTTTTGTATTGTATTGTTTGTTTTTCCTTAAAGTAATCTATTGAGTTGTCCTGTATTACATGTTTTATTTTGCAGATCATTTAGTTTGGCAAATGAGTTTGTAAATTAGATTAAAAATCATGTTTCTTTGTTTAGATTTTGTTTGGTGTGACCTCTTTTATTATGGTTTGGTCCAATGAATTGCAGGAGTGTTGTCATAATGATTACTATAAGTATAATAAACTTTCAGATGCTCAGGAAGGATGTCAGACCCTAACAAATGCTAAGCAATAAAATTTCACCATAAGAACCTGAAACTGGTGCTGTTTTTTTTTTGTTGTTGTTTTTTTCGTCTTTGTTCACCTGTTGACCCTTTTACCACACTACTTCACACTGACAATAAAGCATGTTGAAAGTTAAACTTATAACAATATTCACATTTATAAAGTCTTTCAATCCCTTTCAGCTGAGATACTCATAATGGTATTCAAAGGGATTTAAAGGAGCAGATGGGGACTGATTTGGAGAGAATGACTTTGCTTTGTATCCCATATGGCACAAAGAAGTCTTCCTTTTGGATTTTTTTCCTTTCTGCTTTCAAGAAGAAAGCTGCAAACCTGACTACATTATTTTAAGATTTTTTTTTAATTGTAAAGGATGGTGGTGAAACACAATGACACACTTGTACATGGAAGCCATTAAAGTTTATTGAAATTTGTTTAAACACGCATTTAGCTCAAATTAAGAGCTGTTTGAGTCCAATTATACACATTGCTGTCTCAGATAATTATTTGGCTCCATCAGGTGGCCAAATATGACTATACAACAGAATGACGCTATGGGGACAATACAGCCTGACAAAAATTATTAAACTTATGACAAAATTCACATTTATAATGTCTTATACAACTGAAATACTTACTCATATTGGCAGTCGAAGAGATAGAAAGTGTTTGATCGCTTTGTGAGAAAAGTATCATGCTTGCTAGGCCATTTTAATAGACTTCCTGGTGAATTTCTTACTTTTGCACATTTGAAATAAAGAAGCTGTAAAACCAAGTGGCCGCAGGACAGCATTATATTGATATATATATTTTTAAAAATCTTCATTGTGAAAGTGTGGTGGTGAGCCACAATAAAGTACATGAGGATGAAACCGTTAAAGTTTGGAGTTGACATAAACACACACTGAGGTGAAATGGAGCAGAGTTAGAGTAGAATCTACACATGTTACTGGCCCAGAGAATGTGTATTTGGTTCCATCATGTGGCCAGATAGAATGACTACACTGTGAAAGCAGTCTGATTGTGATTTGCTCTATGGATTTTTATATGTTCAAAAATTCAAAATGTCCCTAAAGTGTGGTAGTTTGCAGTAAAAATCTGAAAATTTTACCAAATATACAAACTTGCTTGTCATTTATGCTGAATTTTTTAATGATGTTCTGTTGATGTATAAATGCATAAAACAACATGCATTAAGAGCACTCAGTCTCAAAGTTTGATTTGCTGTTATTAAAAACAAAAAAGCACAGATTCTTACCAAACTGCAGAATGACAAAGGCTGATGTGTTCTAGTGTGAGCAATTTAGTCAAGATTGTCATCCATCCATCCATTTTCATTACACCCTTGTACCTTAGTGGGGTCGGGAGGTGCTGGTGCCTATTAGCCACGTTCCGGGTGAGAGGCGGGGTACACCCTGGACAGGTCACCAGTCTGTCGCAGGGCAACACAGAGACAGACAAGACAAACAACCATGTACACACACACTCACACCTAGGGACAATTTGGAGAGGCCAGTTAACCTGACAGTCATGTTTTTGGACTGTGGGAGGAAGCCAGAGTACCCGGAGAGAACCCACGCATGCACAGGGAGAACATGCAAACTCCATGCAGAAAGACCCTGAGCTGGGAATCGAACCCAGAACCTTCTTGCTGCAAGGCAAAAGCTCTACCAACTGCGCCACTGTGAAAATCTGATTTGTGATTTTTCATCTACCGTCAATTATCTTACATGGTTATCCCTAGTGGAGTCACGAGGGGTGCTGGTGCCTATATCCACTGGTCAATGGGCAAAAGGCAGGGTACACCCTGGACAGGTCGCCTATGGAGAATTTAGAGAGACCAATAAACCTGACAGTCATGTTTTTGGACTGTGGGATGAAGCCAGAGTACCTAGAGAGAACCCACACATGCACAGTGAGAACATACAAACTCCATACAGAAAGACCCCAGGTCAGGAATGGAACCCAGGACCTTCTTGCTGCAAAGCAACAGTGTTACCAACTGCACCACTGTGCAGCCCTGATCAGCAGCTTTTGAGTAACAAATTTCACAATTTCACAGCGCCACCTAGTGTTGGATGTTGACAAAGACTAGTAAGACAGGATTGATATTATGTTTGTAGTTGGCGGTATGAAAGAAATTGCTGAATTTGGTACAGTTTCAAAATTATTTTTAAAATTAAACTATGCACATAACTGCATGTAGCTATATGCATGTAAATTAGAATGTAATTAGCTATAATTACTTTATAATTGAGCAAAAAAGATTAAAAATCCACCATGATAACTTTTATTTCTTCCTTAGCTTTGAGCTACGTTTTATTTGGCTTAGAGTTGATCCTAAGGCATAAGATTGGTTTTGGGTAATGCAATCTTAATGTATTTCTGCTGCCTAAATATTCAGACCAACAACTTTTGCACAGTGGCTCATCTGTTGGAGAATCTAAGAAACATTGCCCATAACGATTTTGTTGGTGGGACTTTGAAGTACAGGTGCACATTGCCTGAATATTTGTAGTGGTGTGGGCACTGAACGTGGATACTAAATAAAAGTTGTAATAAGTTCCAAGGAGTAGGCTGCAGTACGAGTGTCAGTGGAGAAACACAAGAAGAATGAATCAAATCAATCAAATTTTATTTGTATAGCACATATCAGCAGCAAGGCATTTCAAAGTTCTTTACATCATAAACACAACACAAAGTCATGAAACATAGAACAAATAATCAAAACATTACATTAAGTCAAATGCCATCATGAAATTCATAATTGATTACGTTTCAAATACAACTCTAAACAGGTGGGTTTTTAGTCAAGATTTAAAGGAAGTCAGAGTTTCTGCTGTTTTAGTTTTCTAGAAGTTTGTTCCAGATTTGTGGTGCATAGAAGCTGAATGCTGCTTCTCCTCAGTTGGTTCTCGTTCTGTGGATGCAGAGCAGAACCATAAAATCTGGAGCGGAGGCTGGAGCAGACAGAGTAGGGTTGGCACTGGGAAATAGGGAGTTGACTGGCCTGGGCAGCAGAGGTTCACCCCTCAACTCCTCTGTCGCCGCATGGAACTCCCACTCCACCTCCTGGCGCAGCAACTCCAAATCCTGATGAGGGCAGCACAGCATCTACTCATCCAGCAGAATCAACATCTGGGTGGAGGCGCCTACCCGGCTGACCGCAGCATACGGCTTCGCCACCCCAGAAGATGCCAGTTTTTAATGAAATTACAGCTCAAATAGTCCAAATGAGCAGGCGGCACAGTGAATGGAGGCTAGCGCTAACACTGGTAGCAACGGACTACAATAACTGCTACACGAGAGCTGAAACCAACACAGGACTTGACAGTTCGACTGTGTCGACGCACACAAGACAAGACATACGACTAACGACCAAGACCCAAGGCCAACAGGTGGGCTTAAATACACAGGGAGGTAATCAAGGGAATGAGACACAACTGGGCAACAATCAAGGAGCAGACAGGACAACACAGAGTAACAGGAACAGATCTAAACAAACGCACAGAAAAACTCAAATCCTTACAAGTGTAGGGACTTTAAAACTAGTGTTATGTGCTCTATCTTCCTGGATTTAGAGAGAACGTGAGCAACAGCATTCTGGATTATCTGCAGCTGTTTGATTGACTTGTTGGACAGATCTGTGAAGACACTGTTGCAGTAATCAACATGAATCAATGTGAATGAAAAAAACCGAGTAAAAACAGTAAGGTTCCCTGTTCCGCTGGGAGCAGGTGAACAGCCATGCCTTGCATTTGCGATCGGCTTGCTCCCACAGGTGTAACGGGTTGTGATGATGTGCTCATAGAAATCATCCAGCCAGACTGCACAAATGAACCATTTATTCTGGAAGAGATTAAAACAAATTAATCTTCTTTCCCCACTCTCCCTGCACTCCGGTCTCTCAGCAGCACAGAACAATGCTGTCAAATATTTCCTTCCAAAGTCAATCCTCAACTAAAAAGAAAATCAAAAATAAATCTCAAAAGCTCATAACAAACCAAAAACAAGAAGAGGGCAACACAGAAACAGACAGGACACACAACCATGCACGCACACACTCACACCTAGGGAGAATTTAAAGAGACCAATTAACCTGACAGTCATGTTTTTGGACTGCGGGAGGAAGCCAGAGTACCCGGAGAGAACTCTGCAAACTCCACATATGCAAACTCCTTGCAGAAAGACCCTGGGCTGGGAATCAAACCCAGGACCTTCTTGCTGCAACGCAACAGTGCTACCAACTGCGCCACTGTGCAGCCCCGTTTAGAAATGTCTAATATAAAAACACATATTCTTTATATGTTGGTGGGACCGACTCAGGCTGCATTTAGTCCAGCACTGGGGTATTCTGATAAAATTAAAGTTATACTTTTCTCTGCAGATGAACCACTTCTGTGTTTAGGGGCGAGGAGGGTTTTTCCAGCTATTGTGAGGACAATTACAAAAAAAAATAGAAATTTTTCTAACTTCAACATGACGTTTTTATTCACCAACAAGTGAATGATGAAAAAAATATTCTTGCCCATAATTTGATAGTCAAAGGCCCTCCTCTTCACCATAGGCCCGGTGTCTTAACAACATGGAGGCAGAGAAACTGAGAATCCTCAATTATTAGACCGAAAGCAGCCGCAGCCAGACTATGTTATTTTGCAAAATTATTATATTTAGCTAAATATTATTGTTGAGGGGCACAAGCAGGCCTCCTGACACACAGGTAAAACAAAAATAAAAATAAAAAAAAAAAATGTCAAAAAGGACACTAGGTGCATCAAGGATAAAAGAGGCAGGGGCTCAAGCTCCCTCTGCCCCCCGCCCTCCCACCTCTGCACGTGCCTGATAGTTAGGCACAAATGAATGCTAAGGAATGCTAAAGGTTTATTTTTTTGTCCATATGGAAATAAAGGTTCTCCAAAAAGGATCTTTGTGTTGGTTCTCTTGTTTCTTTAAAAACAGGAGTGGTTTTCTGAAATATATTCCTCTGTAAAAAAAAGGGAGCCAAAATGTTGTGAGAGGCCTGTATGGGCAGTTGCTGAAAAACTCCAAAAACAAAACTAACGTTGACTTGATTAACATAAACTATTGGGTAAGACGTGATACCATTATTTTAAATTAACTGCTGTATGGGTTACAGATAAAAAAATTTCCAAGACTGATGGACTCTTTCATTAGATCCCCACCATATCACAGTAATATTTGCATAATAGATATTTATGTCAGCATAATATAGAAATGTTGCAATATTTTACAATGTGTTTTCTCATATTTTTAGATTAGCTTTAAAAATAAAATGTTTAGCCAATATAATAATGGGATGGGTGCAAAATTATATTGATTCCCATATCTGCCCTTGCTCCTAGTTTAGTCCTTTTGTTTTTGTTTTACTTCAAAAATGAGCACAAGCGCTGATTCCATAAATCCTCTCCCAATGCGTGAATGGCAGGAAAACACATAAAGCTGGACAGGCTTGCAGAGTGGGCTCTGGACTGATAGTGAGAGGCTTTTCACCGCAGTTGATCATGTTTGACAGACAGCTCTAATATTTCACACCAATTACACAGAACAATGTGGCTCCAACCTGCTGCATGTTCAGCTAAGAGTCTCTCTGTTGCTGCAAATGCCTCATACATTGATTTTTTTCTACTATCTATGCAGCTTTTGGAAGAGCTGTTTTGCTTCCATCCAACTTCTGTGATCAGATTAGAATCTGGTCTTAATCCCGCAGCAGGATTTTTTCAATATTCCTAATGTAGCCTACATTCTATTGGCTGAATTTGACAGATGTCTAAACCTCTTCAATCCAAACTGCGTGATATTTTCAAGCTGTGAGAGCTCAGTGTACTCAGAATGCTGCCTGAAATACTGAAAATATTTTACTTGGTGTGTGTTTTACCCAGCTGTAGGCTTGATACTACTATCATTTAATATTTGAGGACATATTTTCTGATATAATTCAGATGGTCAGATGAATAAACCCATCAGAATACAACTCAAATTTGATCTGACAATGTGATGCTGGCCACAGCCTTCAAAACAGCCTGTTTGTGCTTTTTGCCATCTATCCAAGCCTACAGCAGGCCAGTCAAAGCCCTGACAAAATGTTCCTCCTCGATCCCAGACACTTTCCAGCAGACCATGCAGGACGGGTGGGGTGGATGGGTTTGTGGCTGGAATCCTGATAGTCTGGTTTGACAGGCTGATCAGTGAGAGTCAGTCAGTGTTAAAAAAACACCAAATCACCAGGAGAGCAACAGTTTAACTCTGGCCTATGAAATCTTACTGTGCTGCAATCTAAGGTGGCCTTTTGAGATTATAAAATCTAATGGAACTGATGATGAAAATATCACCAAATGAACAAGACTGAACCATCTAAAGAAGAAAATATTTCTATATTATAAACGTGGACAGGTAAGGCCTACGGGTTATTTTATATGGGGTTCCTTAATTTTGCAGACAGGTGGACATCTAACCTTATGCTAAAATAGCCTAAAAAGTCTGTAAAATGCTAAAATAATTGTGGAAAGAGTAGTATAACACAGGTTCAATTAATCAGACAACAGTAATAGAGTTCTGACAATTAAATATGAGTTTTACAATTGCTCACGGCAGCAATCGATCTTAAAAATCTACTATCTGTTTCTGATGTGGTGTTTTGACTCAGACAGAATGCTTCAAGATACTTTACAAAATCAGAACGTCCAAATAACCCGCAGAGCCATCCCAGCTGCCACACGTTTGCCCAGTCTGTCATAGAAAGAAAGAACTGCTTCAGCATATGGAGCTCTAGTGACCTCTGCTGGACAAACCATGACACTGCAGTGAATATGTGAATACATTTTTCCTCATTGCCTGACATTATTCAGTCACACCATACTTTTCCTATTTTTAGAAAATTCTGAGGATTGCATACACTGAGATTACAGTGCCTTTAAGCAATTTTTGAACGCCCATATGGTGAGGTCATCATTTTTGTAAGTTTTTGATCATCTTTTTCAAAACACTCATTTGAATTTAGGAAGTGTGCTAAAGTGATGACAAATAGGCCTTCCAGTCTCAGAGACTTGTAACTCATCAACAAAGACATCAGATAAAAAATAAATAAATAAATACCAGTGTAAATATGGAGAAAGCTGCTTTGTAATTAAAACCAGAATCTGATGGTTAGGTAATCCCCTGGTTTTTCCATTGAGGAGCATTTCATTAATGTTCATCATGAAAATAATATAAATTAACATAATACTTGAGAAAATAAAATAATTTAAACCTTTTATATTGTCTCATTGTGTGTTGCTCAGTCTGTCACAGAAGAAAAGATCAAAAAGAACAACCACATCATATAGTTATATAGACCTGTGAAAATCTGTGAAAAGAGTGTTTGCCCCAACACTCTATGTTTGTTTGTTTGTTTGTTTGTTTTTGCTTTTGTTTTTGTTTGGTTGTTTTTGTTTTTAATTTTTTTGGGGAGGCAACAGAGCGTTGTCACAACAGAACACTTCTGATTATGAAGCTAATTTTAATATCCGATAAAGATAATCGGATAAAAACAAAAACCTGTATTCAAGTGATTATATTCATTGACATTAAGGGGGAAGAATCTGGCCAAACCAACCTGGCCCTTTGGGGAAACATAATTGCCACCTTTAATCTAATAACTAGTTGTGTCTCTTCAGCAGTGACAACATAAAAATGGTCATGGTTTTTCTACAAAAAGATTTTTGAAAAAAAAAAGTAAGACATTTCATGTCAAAATGAAAACTGGTCAGAAGAGTCAATAGGCTGCATTGTTGAAAGGCCATTCAGATAGGAAAACATCCATTACATTATTAAATATACAATAAACTGAATTGAACTGAATTGACAAAGATCTTCATTTTGGGAGAAATCCTTTATGGTTAAGTGTTTGTTCACATGACCAACATTACATTTTGATGCACCTCACAAAATGAATAGCTTCATGAAGTAATAACATAATGTTGAAATACTGAGGCAACCTTTTGGGACATCACACAGTTAAAGTTTAAAAGTTGGTATGGAGTGTATGTTATCTTCTAAATTTAAATTGAAAGAAAATTAATAAATTAACAAAATCTATTTTATTACTTTAGCATTTAGCAAATAGAAATAATCTGAATAACCTCAACTGGCATAAAACAAAAAAACCTTTAATCAGATTTAATGTAAGATGGTGTGAGAAGTATAAAATCTATTCCTGAAGTCTGATAACTTACATGGTCTTTCGTCAAATGATTAATTATTATAGGTTCGAAATGAAGAAACCTTTCATTATTTTTGCGTTTTAAGAGCAAATACTGAGAGTGTAAACTCCACGCACATAGTAAAAGTCTTTCACTTGTCGAATTGTTTCTGTTATTCCCATTATTACCTGCAGGGGGAGACGTAAGGTGAAATAAAAGAAGCTGAAAGTGAAACCAAGCTTCTTTGGAGCAGGCAACCCGCCTTGTTAGCTCGGATTTACCAACTAAGCTGCAGAGAAATGGCTTGTGATCGCAAAAAGGACGAGGTACGTTCATTTAAATACTCCTCCAGGACCGCTGAGCGGTAGCTGAGCTTGTATTTTGTAAAGAAACTAATGTTGATATACTATTGTTATTAGTCTGACTCGCATAGAAACCAGCTTGTTTTTTTAATGTCATGTGTCTATTTTTTTAAAATATGATAACAAACGAAGACTATTCGATGGTATTCTGCTTTGTGTTTGTTGAAAAGCGTGGCAAGTTGTCAGGTAACACGTGAACAGGACTTCCTATTGGAACGTTGGTTTTCCGGTGCTATGGATTAACTGGTGGCTAAAGTAACTGGTTGAAACCTATGCGCACCGCAGATGTTTCTAAATTGTAGGTGGCTGCATCAATGCCTGTTGAAAAATGGTACCTGTGTGACAAAACCGTTTGCAAAACTTTACTATAAATTCCATTTGACGCAGAAATGTTTAATGTTATATGTGAAAATTATGTTTCAAAACAACAGCATTCAGTGCGCTTCGAAAACGCCACATTTGAGCATAACCAGATCAATGAGAAACACAATCCTATTCACATTCAGGTTTACCAGAATAAACTAATTTTAACTAATGAATAACAACAATGTAAACCTAAGTGGACAATTTCTGCTTTTTGTATCAGAAAAACATTGGAATTGGCTCCCAAGTACCTATAGTGTGAGTTGTTTAACACTTGTAGCAGTGTGTGGTTTTGGCTTAGATCCTGTAATGCAACCCCACTATTTCTGAACTATTTTAGCGACACTACCCACAATAAGTGTGACTAAAAAATGAGGTTGGTGTCATCATAATTAATTTAAATCACATACTTGATGGTGTTGCTTGTGGTGTTAACATTTCCAAGAAAGAAATATTAAGTAATGTTGATAATTTGTACTGCAACAAACTCTCATCTAAATTATATAAAGTTAACAGCCAATGTTGTAGCTGGTGGTGATATCCAAATGGACAAGCCAAAATTATAATAAACATTCCTATGTGATTCTTTTTTGAGGACAACATTTTGACCTCAGGACTTTTGAAAAAAAAAAAAAAGTATTAATGTTTTAAGTTTTAAATATTTTGTTACAACACTAACATGTTTAACAATAAGAAATTAGTAATGGGCAAGCTCAGGGTTGGATAAATTAATAATTACATGTGTTTTTTTTACCATTGTCTCTGAATGTGTTCCGCTCTGTTAGGGACATACATACAGCGGGGGAAAACAGTATTTAGTCAGTCACCAATTGGGCAAGTTCTCCCACTTAAAAAGATGAGAGAGGCATCATTGACATCATAGCTACATCTCAACTATGTGAAAAAAAATGAGAAAAAAAACTCCGAAAATCACACTGTCTGATTTTTAAAGAATTTATTTGAAAATAGGGGTGGAAAATAAGCATTTGGTCACTGACAAACAAGCAAGATTTCTGGTTGTCACAGACCTGTAACTTCTTCCTTAAGAGGCTCCTCTGTCCTCCACTCATTACCTCTATCAATGGCACCTGTTTGAACTGGTTAACAGTATAAAAGACACCTGCCCACAACCTCAAACAGTCACACTCCAAGTTCCACTATGGTGAAGACCAAAGAG
>CAEGAE010099250.1:0-25000 GCA_903067095.1 Girardinus metallicus
ATGTATTTCTGTTAAAAGACAACAATAATCCAGCTTGAACAATAATTTCCATGCTGAAATGCCACCTACTGATAATATAGCTAAGCAGCTCGCTGTACTTGTAACAAAAAACTGTTTCTGCTAAAACAACATGCACATGAAAACCATAAGAAATGGAGTTCAATGTTTGTTTTAATGAAGATGACAATAAAACTGCTTGCCATACATCTGTTTAAGGTCCTATTATGTGGGTCTGGAGTTACGCTTTAAATAGAAAGATGCAAGTAGATAAAATACACAGGAGATATCATCAGGAAGTTGTTTTTATGTTTAAAAAATGGTAATAATTTAGGATGACTTTTAATTTCAATCAGTTCTGCTCCACCTGACTGTCCATGATGCATCATTAATACTCTTTTGCCAAAAAGAGTTGATGTGTATGTAAATATACACACACACATATATATATGTATATATATATTTTCATATATATATATATTCAGATGTGCAAATCTTTCACAAGTTAGTGCAGGAACTATTCCTAATATTGGGGTTGGGTGGGTGGTCAGAGCTGGGGACAGGAAGGATGGGACTCAATTTTTTTTTTTTAAATTAACAAGTTAATTGTAAGTTCTGCAGTTAATTTATCAATCACATTTGAATTGAAAACCATGTACTGACAAAATAAGCAACATTTTCAATCGAAAAACACTTTTAGCTCCTAAATTACTGAATAAACAGACACATGAGCTTAACAACAAATGCCTGTTATTTAGGTTTTTCAACCATCAGATTGGTGTAAATGCTATTCCACCCATTCAGCTTTCAAATGTTTCATGTACCTTCTTTGAAAAAATACTTCTTGGTACGTGTTGATGCTGATATTAGCATTAGCGTCTGTGTTAGCATGCTAGCATTCAGATGCTATTTTAGGCTTGAATAGCTTCGCTGACAGACGAGCTCCTTGGACAGACCAGATCTTTCACTGAAGCGAAACATTTCTTTGGCCATTGCTGTTGTGCGTCAGATATTCAGGCACACCAGAAACACGTGAACCCAATGGTTCCAGCCAAAACGTTTTTGTGTTAAAAAAACAAGAAAAAAGATTTGCGTTAAAAACTGTGTAATCAAATAATAGAGATTAATGCATTAAAGTCCAGGCCTTTGTAAATATCGTAGGATTTTCTATTAAAATGCCTCCTCTTAAAAATCTCGCATCACGTCAATTTTTATAGTCGTCTTTTAAACTTCTACTTTTAGATCAATTCCAGCCCTTTGCAGAACGATATTTCTGAGGTGAACTCACATCTGTGTGTCCACATCTCTCCGTCTCCGTTTTGACCGTTAACCAGCGTGCATCTGGTGTGCAGTCTGAACCTGCACAAACACTTGAGGGCCCGTCCCCAGCCAACCTCGAAGCGGCGAGCGACAGCTGTAGGGTGATGCTGCAGTGATAGGCATCATCGGCTTGCTAGAGACTAATTGGTCCACGCTGCTCCTCTGAGTGGCCTCGCTAATTAATTAGAAAGGCAGTGGAGCTGAAATTTTTAATCAGGACACCAGCCTCTCCGGCAAATGGGGGGTTAGGGGAAAAAAGACGCATCACCCCCATCGTCCCATGTAATCCACCTGACAGTGATCGCCTGCGCCTACGTATGAATTATGCTGAGTGTGTTTGCAAGATTAGAAAATCATTGTAGGCCAAAATTATTGATTTTAACTTGGAGAATTCAAGCTGTTGTGAAAGATTTTAATTTCTTAATTACCTTTTTGAGTTTGTATAACAAGCGTAGACCTTTCGCAATAAGCAATAAATTAATTAAATTAGCTCCATAAATTCCATTTGCATAATTTATAATTTTTCTGTTTTTCTACCAAAAACCGTATGACAAAAGTCGTCAGCCCGGTGCTCTGGTCTCACAAACCCAATTTTGTTCACAGAGATTTAATCATTTTATTTGCTGTTTGTGTTTTGTTTATTTTTTTTTGTGGATGTTTTAAAATGTCTTCCAGTTCCAGAGTTAAAGGTTCATTACAAATTAAAGTTTATTGACCTTTGAGAATGTGTGTTTGCATTTTTATGACATTACTCGAAAATGGTCTCAAACAACAATATTATCATTTATTGCATTAACCTTTGGGAAAATTTATCGTCCAGCAAAATTTGCCAACATGACAAGCCTTTTATAAAACTCAACTCATGTAAGATACTCTTGTTTATCCTCTTGTTTATGTATTATACGCTTGTTTACTAAACATGTGTATATGTTTAGTAATGAGTTGAGTTTTATAAATTATGGGCTGTATTTTAGAAGAAAATGTTGAGTGAAGAAAAATGATTTTGCTGCTGGTTAAATCAAGAACAAAGAAGCAGACAGAAGCTTGAAAGCCGTTACCACGTATGATAATGTCTGCCCCATAAACGCCTTCTCCATAAAGCACTGACTAAAACTGGTCACTGAAAGCAGGTTGTGTAATTTTAAACTTCTTCCTTAATTTAGGGATCCGTGGGCGTGCATTAGGTCACGGCGATTTCTCCTAAAGGCATCGATTAAAAGCTAAAATATCACACAGACAGTAAAAAACAGGATCAGTAACTTTGCCTGTTTGCCTCAAAGATAACATTCTCTGTTGTTGAATGAATGCGCTTTAAAAGGAAAAACATCCAAAAGAAACGTGCGTGCTTGAACTTTGACCTCGGACGGTGACATTGGCTTTGTGAGCGGCGTAATCTGCGCGACCATCTCGGCTGCGCTCATCACCAATCAGCCAGCCGCCGTTATCAGCCTGTTGCTCAGGCCAAAATAAACACGCACCGCCTTTTTATTGCTTTGTTTTCACAGGTCATTAGGGGAAGGGGAGAAGATGCATTGATTAGTTTTCCAGACCACTGGATTATTGTTGTGTTATGACTATCATCATTAAGTTTCATTAAGGCTGCGGTTCTTCTTGTTTCCAGAAAATGAAGACATTACAGGAAAGGCCAATTGTTCGGAAAGCACACAGCGTGCTTCAGTAATGTAGTATGTATTGCAACATAAAAATAGCATCTTGCTTTTGTTTTTGCAGGTAGTGTACTGACTAAAGGTTTTTTAAAAAATAAGATTTTCGTCTATTTTGGCTCCAAATATTCTAAGTATTTGACGTTTTTTGTTGCATTTACAAAGCTTTAAACGATGTAATGCACACCCCAGGCCTGTAGGAGGCGATGAAACTTTGTGAGATGCACATCATTTCTGAAAAGTTTTCAAACTTCTACGCTTTAGTCTAGCCAAGACACCGTTATCATGGAAACTTGAGGCCTAAACGCAACAAAACATTGCGCTTTACTGCGAAGCGTAACGAGCGGTCACATTTCATATAAACATAAACTTAATACACTTAATCACTTTCCACAGATATAAAGCGTCTTATTTTTCTACACATAAACCAAACAACATAAATAAAGTAACAAAAGCAAAGAGGTCAAAGTTAGAGACACCAGACTCACATCTTGCTGTGCTGAGGATCTTTGCACTGGGAGATGTTCACTAAGATGCTAGGCTAACGTTAGCTTGAATTTTCTTTGTTTTGCTAATTTAGCTTAAAAACCAGGAAAAAAAATTTCGTTTTTTAGCTTTTGATATGTTTCTAGAAACATAAAAAATATAAAATGAACACAGGAAGAAAATCTATCTACTTGTGATATATTTAATCTGTATGAAGCATCTATGGATATTTCCAACAAACACCAGCTGCATCTTGCTTTAGTTGACCAACAACCTATCAGTGTTTTGTTTTTTAAACTAATTCACCTTCTTGGAGCTAAAGCAAAAGTAGAACCGCCAAGCCGCCGTTATCAGTCTTTTTAAAGACTATTTTAATTTTTTTGACAGTTTGACTGCGTGGATGTAAAAGATACAGATTTTAATGATTTGAGACTTTCACACTTTATAGCAGTACTTCATGCTTTCCTGCATCTAGTGAGGATAGTCCCGGCTGACCCGTCTTTGAGGTATCAGTCATTCTTTGCACGCTACTCTTGCCGTTTTACTGCATTTCACATTTATTCAAAGTGTCCAAAAATAAGAAACTTAATGGAGCATCGGTCCCTGGCCTCTTCCTCTCGCCCAGCTCTGCTCTGTAGTTGCACAGAGCAAAGACAAACCGGCTCTGTCGCTCGGCTAATTAGCGTGTTAGATCGTTAGCAGAGGGTGGCCTTGTGTGATATGTGCTGAAGTGGGATAAAATGGCGGGGCAGGGACTGCACTAATGGCCCATTTCCTCCCCACGGCCGCCCTCTCCGCTGCTCCGCACGCGCTGGCATCAGGGCAGCCACGGGGCGCTCGCAGCTGACACACAGGAAGACGGCTAGCGGCGGCGGCTACGTCGCTTTCACGCAACTCTTTGACTGCGACTACCAAGCAAGAACTGACACACCAGCAGAGGCAGACCGAGGGCGACGTGCAACAGATAATAAATTCATCAGCCCACGAAACGGTTCAGACAGCCGAGTTGGTGGCGCTTGCTAGTGGATGCATTATTTACAGGAGGAGCTGTAGCGTTAGCGAGCCGTTTGGCACTCGCAGGGCCATCAGCGAGCGAGTGTATCTCTGTCAGTGTGAGTAAACAAACAGCGGGGACATGGTGTGACAGAGCAAACGGCTCGCCGCTCAGACGCAGACACACACAGACACATGCAGGCTCATCAGGGAGCCCGGGGAGAAGGGTGGCATCCATATTTATAGGGCTTTCCTGGCATTTGTCCCCGGGCCAAATGCTGTGACTACACTCTGCTAATGTCAGAACAGCACTTAACCAGGCATTTCCATGGACAGTGGGGAATATGTGAAGTAAATACAAGAGCAGGTCAGGAAAAAGCAGGAATAACAAGGAAGAATACAAGAAGTAATGAAACGGAATGTAATTATGTTGTTGTGAGCTAAAAAAAAAACACACTGATTGGCACCACTGGCGAACAAACTCATCTTTTGTTACAGCAGCTTTATCTCTGAAGCATTTAGAAAAAGGCTGAATTATTCTTTTGAGAACATCTTTTTAGAGAAAATATGGAATTTTATCACAATATTTTGTATTTGATTTGTGATAACAATGAAGATTATGACATGAAAAATGATTTCTTACACATTTTTTAGGTGACTGTATGGTTGTGACTGCATGGCAGAAACACATATTCTTGAAAAACATTTACGTTCAGCCACATAACCATAAAAGTGTGATTTATATCACTAACTGCATTAAATTATACTGCTGAATTGTGATTTTTTTTACCATTAATAAGTTAAATTTATCATGACAACAATGAATTAAAATTCTTATGATAAAAAAATTTCACGATAAATGATAAACGCTACGATAAATCCCATCCCTTCTCTTATGTTAATGAATAATTGTTTATTTACAAGTACCACTCTCATATAGATACCACTACAATTCAAATAAAATAAATGCTTTGCTGTGAATAATGTATTCATTTTTCTTAAGCTTTAAAAGGGGAAAGACAAGAGAACCGTCAGGCAAGGCAGTCATGCTGATTCTCATCAGAAACAAAATGGCCCCCAAAAGGTAGCAACATTAAGGATGCCTGGATATGACAAACAAAAGTGAGGCAAACTTTCGCCTCACAGAGCTCCACTCCCCCACTGAGCTCCTTCAGACTAGCCAGCGGCAATTAGCAAACACCTAAATTGAACTCAGTATAGGAGCTACTTCTCAGAGCAACACTGGTAAAAATGTCGTTAAAGGGTTAATAGAGAAGCCATGTTGGGATGACTTCCTGAAGGCGGAGTTTCAGAAAGAGCAGGAATTTTTAAAGAGACAGAGGTGCAATTTAAATCAGGAAGTTAAATCTATTTTAAATCATGGTTGACACATGCAGCATTTTTATAACAGCTGAAGGTAACAGTTAGCTCATTAGGCTGTAAAATGGCATTATGTGCCTGGAAAACACAAATGCTGCCCCTTTAAATCTGAAATCTGAAATTGAAAGCAGCTTCACTGACCTGGATGCAGTGAGAAAAACAGTTGACCTTTCAATATCCGAATCTTTTACCCCAAATCTCCTTTGCTTCATCGTACCTGTTGACGGCACTAAAGGCGTCGACCCATTTTCCTGCCGGATTAAGGAGAGGTGAAACTGGCGGGTCATTACCTGGAAGCTTGTGTGGAATGCTAAGAATCGTAAGCTTCACTTTGGTCACCTGTCCCCAAGTTTATCATGTGTCAGTCAGGGAATGTGCTTGGCGCGCTGCCGTTTGGCTCCAGGAGGGAAAAGAGGGGGAAACGAAGGCCTCCCTGGCATGTCCGTTCCCAAAGAGAGGAGACGGCCTGGGCGAATCAGCTGCTTTTAGCACAACCTTTCACTGCAACAGCTAAGTATGGAGGCTAAGTAGCATGTTGGCTCCCAGTTTAATGTTCTTAATGAGGTGCAAAGTTTTGTGCTGTTTGTAGGGACGTCTTATTCTAATCCTAAACGATGCCGACAATCTGCAGTACCTTGCAGAAGTATTCGTACACCTTGAACTTTTTTCACATCACGGAGCTTGTGTGAAATACTAAACCAAAAAATATATGCATTTAGATATACATTTAAGTTTCAGGAACTCTGAGATTTGTGAGATTCAGTGGAGGTTAGCTTATCCGCTAGTAGTGAAGCTAATTTTTCATTTAGTGCTTTTGCTAACTTAACTGGCTATTTAGTAAAACCACAGTTAAGTAAAGTTTGACATTTATGTTGAAGTTTTGCTCTTCAGGTACTTAGACGTTTATATTTATGCTCTTATTTTGAAATAGTTGAAGGGTTTCTTTCTTTACCCTTTAACTATTTCAAACAAGAAGCACACAGAAAAAAACAAAACGCAGACAATAGAAACGATATAAACTTAAATACAATATCTTAGGGTGTTACAAAAACGTAAATTATAAAGGGTAAGTTAAATTGGTGCTCGAAGGTTGTAGTTTTGGAAAGCCAGACATTATTTAAATTGACGTTAACATATTAGCATTAGCTTTTGCTAAATATTGTGTCGCCATAGCACTTTAATATTAGTGAATCTAATGTTTATGAGTAGCGCTTTACGGTTAGCATAGCTAGCTTTTTAGTCAGTGATGCCCACCACCGCTAAGATTAAAGTCTAAATTATTTTTATTTTTGTGAACCTAATCTTCATTTGTCCAAATCATCTAATACATGAAAGAATGAGTTTGTGATTTGTACAAATTGTAAGAAAAACAACAACAAAGACGTAAAATAAGAAGAAACTAGAGTCACTGCAAGAGAGCGAGTGTGTTTTTGATTTTGATTCTTTTATTTTTTATTGAGTAAAGTTAATTCTCCTAAAGCCCTTGGATTTAATACCCCGAGATAATAAAAGCAAGGCTAATTAGTAACAAGATTTAGACCGAATTAAGGTACAATAACAGAGGCCACTATCAGCATCAAGGCTGCTGCGCTGTAATATGGCCAAAGGTGAGCTTAATCTGTTTTCTCCACATTTTTAAATAAGAGGATTGGGAGGCAGAGGATAAGAGAGGTTGCTTGTTTTTATCTTCAAATGAAATAATTAGTGAGGTTTTTGTTTTTTAGTATTTTTGCTTTTTATTAATCTTGATTATGAATAACTGTTAATGCTGCCGTCACTGGGTTTCAGGTTTGCCTTAAACCCGCTTGCACACACATTACGGCTAGCATTAGCATATCCAGGCCTAAGTGCTGCTACAAGGGGAATAATGTGTGTTGGGAGAGGGTAAAATTAGAACCAAAACCAACTGACTGCTCCTTGAATCCACTCCCAAAGTCCCCACGTCCTCACTTATAGCTGAGCTTACAGCGACAAACACTAATAAGTCAGCTAATTCAATTAGGATCCGACTTCTTTCAGCCTCTAAAAAGAGACTTTGTGCTCAGATTCCCTCACAACTCCACACAGAACTCTTCATCATGAAGAAGTGGCCTTTATCCCGAGGCCTCTGTGTATAGGAGAGGAAACTCGCCGCTGAGCTTGTTAGCAAAACGCCCGGATCTGAGGAAAGAGATGTGTGACTAAAGCCGGGTCTCTTAAGTGTCTGTCACCGCGATCTAACCCAGGGAGAGCTCTTTGTAGTGTTTTTTAGCGCCTCCGCTGTGACTGGGGATGAGCCTCGTCTTGTAGCTGCAGGTGACAGCGAGCTCTTTCTTGTTGTCAAGTCCTGATGGAGCTCCCACTTGAAAAACATTTCACTCAAGCGGCTGCCTTATTTCCCTTCCTTCCTCTCGGTGTCTTTCTGTGGATCTCAAAGGCTACAAGCAGCAGAAACAGAAGGAGACTCTGTCTCTTTGTGTCAGCCTGCCTTCTCTTCTCCCTTTGCTTTTTCTGACCAGCCTTTTCTTGTCTCCAGCCTTCCAAGGCTCCCTCCTCCCTCCTCCTTCTGGTTTATAGATCTGAGTTGGGTCTCAGGAGGAAAATACAAGTCAAGCCATTGTCATTTCAAACAGCGTGATAACCAGACACTGCGCTGCCCACTGACAACTCAGGGGAACCAACCCTGGCTTTGACTGTTAGCTCCTCTCCCCCTCTCCGTCTTGCTTCCTGATCCTTTATTCTCTCCTTTCCTTTCCCTTCTTTCCCTTCCTCCCATCCTCACCTTCTTCATCTTCCCCCTGCAGGAGTCTTAGCAGCTTGTTGTTGTTTGCTGCTTGATGCTGCTACGTCTTGCTCCTCTCTGCTCTCGGTGCCGTGGGGGGTTGCGGGGAATAGTTGTCTTAGTGTGCGTACCAAGGTCAGTGCTCTCCACATGACAGTTCTCTGCATCTTGACAAGGCGGGAAATCAATACTTTCGGACTTGTGGCGCTGCCCTCGGTGTAACAACAACCCTTAGCCGGCACGGAGCACAGCTCAGGCACCTGACACATCCCCAGACCCCTGCTAGGGAGCTCCTTCCACTCCATCTCTGACCCTTTCAAATTTCAAAAATCATCCCTGTTTCACTTTACCACATCCTTCCCCTCCATAGGTTTCTTTCCTCAGTGCCTCCAACCTGCTGTATATTAGATTCGCTGGTTTTGTGCATTATGCAATGCATGTTTCTATCTTGTCTTGGAATCTGTTGACTCTCAGGTGTTTGTTGCTACAAATGTTTTGCAGAGGGAAGGAAGCATCTGCAAAACATCACTACAGAAATTCAATGCAAAAACTGAAACTTACATGTTTATTTTTGTTACTGCTGTTGAAAAGATTTTCTTTTTGAAAAAATTATGTGTTCCTACTAAAAAGGTGTATTTAGTAGCAACTTTCGCCTCATTTGTATTGTTCTGGTCAGCGGTGGTCAACGTTAGCTAAAAAGTTAGCTGCACTAATCCTAACACACTAATCATAAACATGAGATAAAGCTAAAGCACTACACCAAAACCATATGCAGTGCTAATGCTAAGATGCTAGTGGTGGCCAACGCTAACTAAAAGGTTAGCTGTGCTAACCCTAAAGTACTAAAGATTAATTCTGCTAATGCTAAAGCGCTACACAAACATTAAAATGCTAAACTCAACTATGTTGATGCCCCCCATGTGTAAATGACACAACATGTGACATCACATAGTATATCACTCTCAACATTGCCATATTTGTTATTTTGCTTCAGGAAGTATAGACCTTTAGCTCATGGTTTCGGTTCTACAGTTGATGACTTTTGCTAACTGCGCCGCTGATTTAGCCTAACTGACCTCAGACAACTGACACCAACAGGTTTTAAACTGTTTACTGTAGTAAATATGTAGGATATGAAAACTTTGATCACTGTAGATTCTTTTCCACTCTTCATCTAGACTCTCGGATCTTAATCTTCAAATAAAATGCAAAATTTACTTCAACAACAGCAGCATTCCAGTTCTTTTTCTCCTCAGCCCCGATAAAACGGTTCTGACCTGAAATCGCCTACAAACCCTTTTAATGGCCTTTACTTCACAGTCTTAAAACTGTGGTTATCGCTGTTGATACATTTCTACCTTCCACTCAATTTTCCAAATCCATCTTCTTTAATGATGGCATTTAATGGCATAACTTCCTCTGCATAGTAAGGGAGTCAGTGACTGTCTGCTGAGCAACTGCCTAGTTAGCAATCTCTGTCAACAATTTCTCTAAATTTAAAATAATTTTTATTGTTTGCTGTAGCATTCTAATGTCTTGAGAAACTATTTTTTTTCACTAGCAGTTATCCATAATCATGAAAATTAACAATAATTACTGGTATTTCAATGACATGTTGCACATGTGTGGCTAACCTGTAACCGCAGAGGGTCAGAGGGAACATGCAGCGTTAAAGTGGAGCGACATTTTCTTAAAGGACGCTAAAGGCTTGCATGCTGTTCTTCTCTGTCAGACGGATGCTGGCGTTGAGCCCCACACTGATTGTTAAGCTCGCCTTTTGGCCTGCCTCTAATGATGAAGAGGGAAGTGTGAAAGACAGCTTCTGTCTTTCAGCAGTCAAACAGAGTAAAACTCCTGATCTCAGCCCCCGCGGAGAAGGGTCACAATCAGCCGGAGACCCCCGGGGTCTCTCTCCAAGGGGCCACAAGCCAGCACACACTCCCAGGCGCTCGCTCTGTGCATGTGCAGCTGGACATCTATCATCCCGAGGGCTTGCTCCCCGGGTTCAGCTGGAGCAAAGAAAGTGCATCAAATAAAACAGCCACTTTAATGAATTAGATATTGAGCTGTTCATTAAAAAAAATCAAACTCCCTGAAGTCAGCAGGGAATCCACAGTAACTCAGTGCAACCTGGGGATGAACGCCCCTGGAGTAGAGGAGTCATAAAACACTCCGAGTGTCTGATGAGCTCCCAGATTGTTGCCCAGAGAAGCGCGGGGTTTAGGAGTTTAAGATGGCGGCCGCAATAACACGAGCAGCGTCTTTCAGAACTGTTGCTGCGCACCGAAGTTTTCAATAAACAATCGCCAACATAAAGAGCAGAAGGATAAACATTATTACATCAAATTGCTTAAACACAGTGGTGGGCAACGGGGCAAATAAAAATGCTAATTCCACAGTGCTACATCATTAGCACAAGCTAATGCTAAAGAGCTAATTTTGAATTATATCTCCCCCTTGAAAGATTACAACCAATTTAATTTTGATATTATAATTTACATGTTCTATAAAGCATTTATTGTTAAATGATTATATTTTGTTCTCTAATGTCTGTGTTTTATTTTGTTCCTGTATGTTTCTAGTTTGAAATAAAGTTACTGGCAGAAAAGAGAGGAAATGGAACTCCTGCGCAAACAAACTTCAAAATAAGAGCATGAACATTGTTGTCTAACTATTTGAAGATTTCTTGATAAAAACTTCAACAGAGATGTCAAATTTAATTGAACTGAAAGTTCGCAAAACTAGAAAGTTAAAGTAGGCTTTAGAATTTATTGGAAAAAATGATTAAGCTTTGCCTAAATGTACTAAACGTTTTGAAAGAGCAAAAAATTAGCTCTGCTATTAGCTAATTAGCTAATTTCTTAAAAACTGCAACACAGATGTCAAACTTTATGCAACTGAAAGTTTAAAAAACAGAAAAATTAAATTAGAGAAAAATTAGCTCTGCTATTAGCGCATTAGCCGGTTAGCAGACGTGTGTGTGTACAGCTGCTTGAGCACATTAACGTTAGAACGGCCTAGTCAAAATCACAGTCATTTATGTGCTATGTTGTGTCGCTTTACAGCATAACTCCCACAAAACACACAGAAGTTTTTATTTACAGAGTATGAATAAATAAATAAATGTGTTTATATGTTTGGTAAGAATAGAATTACAGAAAATCTATATTTTTATTAGGAAATCTGTGTAAACAGTCTGATTAGTTAGAAACAAAGGACATGTTTTATTTCCCATGAGCCACCATCCGCCTCACCCTCATTTGATGGAGAGATTTAAAGCCTGGCCTCATCTTCATCCTCCTCCTCCTCAGCTTCTCCCTAGATGAATGTGATCCAAACAGCCACGTCTTCCCAGTGTTTTTTCTCCACAGTGACAGCCCTTTCTCATGAATTAAAAGAGGAACCCATTGATTTTCCCATTGCTTAAATTTGCAACTTAATCCCCCAGATATGCAGAGAATGTACTGCCCTGTCAATAAATGGCAGCGCCACTGACGGAAGCTGGAGAAAAGGATGACAAGACAAAGGAGGCGGGCAGAGGGCAGAGTTAGCCGCGCCACCGGAGAACACGCTCTGACCGTTAACACTCGCTCAGACGGATTACTGCAAACATAACACATCATCCGACTGCGCCGCCCGGAGAATGGCAACGAGGAAAAGCCCGAACGTCCTGCAGCCACTTTCATTCCACTTTGCCAAAAAAGCAAACACAGCACATCGTTATGTTTATAAGGCTAATAAACCAATCACCGTCCTACATCTGTACAGTGTAACGAGCCATCCAGCTTGGCCTTGCACCGATCAAATATCGTTATATAAGCAAAAGCCAACATTGTGGAAAGAAGTTGTCTGGGACGGAGATGGAAAAAAGCCCGCTTGTCCCCTCTGAGTGAGGGCCTTGAGGAAGTAAGGGGATATCACAACCTCACCCCAGCAGCAAACACGGCAAAGAGCCCGTGCCCTAATTCACAATAAGCACCATAATGTTCTCATCTGACTCCTAATGAAGCCTATAAATCTGCGCTATACTCTGCTCCACATCAGCGCAGCGCTCCATGCTAGCAGCGCGCCCTTTGGGTCAAGCCGGGCTTTTAATCTGCTGGAATATTCAGGATTTTTGACAGATTTCTGAGGAGCAAGCGGACAGCGGAGTGAACCCTTCCCGACGAGGCCGCGGGGCGGTGTGGCTCCACGCCAGAGGCTGTGCTGTTGTTGGCAGCCGGTTCCCTTTGTGGCCGCCGTACTTGTGCAGCACATAACACGATACCCACGAAGACCAACAAGCATGCACTGGAACACACATGCGACTGGAAAATACTGCTGCACAATGCATGCACATCAACGCAGGCAATTACAAAAAAAAAAAAAAAAAAAAAAAAAAAAGGGCCTATTCTCAACACTCATCCCAACCCACACCCTTGTAGGAAACAAGGAGGGGAAAAAAGCACAGCGCATCCTTGACAGGGCTCACCTGGTCCCCATTTAGGGCAGATGCTCAGCTTTTATTGCAGCAGTCTAGTATTTCATGGCAGATTTAGCCAGTGGTTTGCCTCTCCGCTCGCTGCAGCTCTAATGATGGTGCATCACTTGTAAATTGCGGCGCACCAATGATAAACAACAGTTTGTTGCTTAATTCCAGCAACGTTTGGCTCCTCTCGCTGCGGCCACCAGTATGTGAGATGTTTTCTCTGCTGTAATGCGCGCAGAGTGGAGAGCCTAATGCACAAAGAGGCCTGGAGAGATAATTAACCTGTGTGGTTCGGACTGGAACATTTGATTTGCTCAACATTCGGAGCAACGCTGCTAACGTTTTTACATTCTGCCAGCTAAAATACACATGTTCAGCAAAAACAGCATTTAAAGCGTTACGTTATTCCTCCAAATCCAAACCAGAATTGATAAATTATTGTCAGATTATTGTTTTGAACACTGTTAGCATGTTAACTTCTGAAGTTACTCTTCATCTGGTTTTGGTTTTATAGCTTTTTTCTCAATCTTCTGTTTTTAGCCTACAATGCAACAAATTACATCTGAAACCTGGGTTTTATTTTGCACCGGAGATTTGAAACAATTCAAAATTAATTTTAAAAAGTTTTCGCAGCTTTTTAAAACAGCTTTACTTCAGAATAACTGGGAATAGCTGTGCAAGACAAAAAAAAAATCATCCAGTATGGAGCCATTCCTATAAAATAAATGCAGAAGTAAAGTACAGGTATCTTATTTTTCTGCTTGTTCAGAAACTGAACTAGAAGTTCATGACTTCCTGTTTCCTAGAAGTAAAAATCTGATCTTCAAAAAGGGAAAAGTAAGAGAACATTTGTTGCTCTTCATGAGTCAGCTAAGATTGCCCATAAAAGTTTAACACAAAGGAAGCTGGAAGAAAATAAAACTGAACTCATCTTATAACCCGCACTCAGCAGGACGCTAGAGAGGTTAAGAAAATGTAAAAATGCCAAAAAAATGGATTCTTCTCTCCAAATATCAGAACTGACACGTGCATAAATTGCTAAATGTTACAGGAAAAGTGAGCTTAGATTATATGAGACTATGGCAGCAGGATTTGATGCTTAGTTCAGATTTTTTATTGCTGAAATTTGATTTGATTTGATTTTTTTGCATGGTCGTTCATGCTGCTAATGAACTGCGACCGCAATCAGACTTCTGTGTGAACGGATTACGACCCGACAGCGACCCGCGTGCGCAGGAGAAGCAGGCAGTGGACTGTTTACTGCCGCCGCCGTCTGTGGATCGATATTAAAGTTACAGAACAGAATCAGATTATTTCACTTGTGACATTTCCAATGTCATAAGTAAAATAATCAGACAGATGACCTAGTAATTTATCAGCAATACTAAGGAATTATTGACTTAAAATAAGCTCCTGTATCTTGCTGAAAATTTACTTATAAGCTTGTTTTAATTATTTCAAGTGTACTGAGATTTTTACACTGGAAATTAAACCAAAACGGCATAAATCAGATTTTTTAGGGTGAAAAGTTTGGATTTGTGCCGTTCAGACTGCAGTGAAAAAGTTGGATCTGGGTCATTGTCCTGCTGTGTGAACCAGGACTTCTGCAACTGCTAAGCATTATTTCATTGTCTACTGGTGAGTATGGTAGTGGGTATGTGATGCTGTGGGCCTATCTTTTGAAGGTAATGGGAAGCCTGCTAGAGGATCTGACATCATGAACTGTGAAGCTGCAGCAGATTTTGATGATCAATCTGCTAGAAAACTAAAAAAACGAGTCTGGTCTGGAATAATGATCCGAATCGGAGCATAAATACAGGAATGGCTCAGAAAACCTGAGGAGAGCGTCAGACCCAGGCGTCTGCAGGGTCCAACCAGAAGGTTAGCAACACAGGACCTCACTAAATGCCGGGACTTCAGGTAAAGGCTGGATTGTCCTGTGTCCTCCGTGTGAACGGGTTAATACTCATGGATGTTTATGGAGAAGCTCCTCCGTCTCTCTCTGCTCTCTGTGTGTGTGTGTGTGTGTGTGGATGCCGGCAGCATGCAGAGGCAGAGCGTCTCGGCGGCGCTGAGTGTCTCTTAACTGGCTCGTTTAGTCTTGATGGCTTAAATGATTTCATCACTATTAATGACAGGGACCGTGGCTGCCTGCGACGCCGTGCCAGATGCTCGGGGACCACCGAGCTTCCCGCGCTCTCCTTCTAACACCCAGCAGCTTTTCCTCACCGCCCCCTTCTGTGCAGCTCTAATGATTGTCCTCTACATGCCCCCTACCACTCTGCTCTCCATTTATTACCGGCCCGGCTAAGCAGACTCCGACGCTGCGTTCACACAGCAGGCCAATGCGACCCAAATCCGCCTTTTTTATTGCCCAAATCTCAATTTTCCAACCCCCCCAAAAATCTGATGTGCGCCACTTTCATATCGTCTCCGTTCCTAAAAGAATGACCTAAATCAATTTTGGCTTCAAAAAAAACAACGGAACTAAATCAGATTTGCTGATTGTTTTCAAAACATCTGCATTTTATCTTTGCATAACTTTGTAATTTTCTGTTTTTATTATGTAAAGCAGCTTGCTGCTGACGCACTATGCTAAAACCTTTATTGATTATCTGACTTTTGTCACTGAGGGGAGACGTGCATCATAATTCTGCACCAGAAGAAGCCAAACGTGGAAAAATTGTAAACAATGGCTGATTAAGACATTGAGCTATTTTAAGTCTTATTTAGTTATTTATTTTGGGCATTTTTAACCTTTTCGTACACAAGTAAAACAAAAACAAAACACACAGACTCCTCTACAGAGGCTGCAGTCATTGGTCCACTAAATACCACTACATTAGTTCTGTTTTCTCTTTCCTGGCTTCCTTCACCTTGTTATAATTTTGTGACAATCCTGTTACTTTAAATTCAATACCTAGACGACGGCGGCCATTATTATCCCTGCCGTGAGCGGAGCGCTGCTGTGCGACGTCATCATTCTGCACATCCGAGTCGCTCTGGGGACATAAACCGTTGTTTTGTTTGGGTTTAATTTGGAGCAGTAATGACCATGCAGGCCTGTCACAACTGATTTTCCTGGACAATAAATTGCCCCAGAAGTTATTGTGATAAACAATAATGTTGTTGTTTTAAAACCATTTTCATGCAGTGTAATGGTAATGATATAAAACTAATTTAAGAAGACATTATTAAAGATTCCAATGATTATTTAACACTGGAACTGGAAGACATTTCAAATATACAAAACAACAGAAACAACAAAAAAAAGATTATTAAGTCTCTGTAAACAAAATCAGGCGGGTTGAGACCAATTCTGTCTCAACCAGCTTGAGACTGAAAACTTTTATCATTCAGTTTTTGGTAGAAAGAGAGAAAGAAGAAAAACTAAAAATCATACAAAAGGAAATCATTGAGTTTACCTTCATTTATGATGCGACAGACTGCAACCACTGCAAAAATGAATGTATTGTTATTGTTTTCATGTCGTTTGTTGCTGCCGTCTCTTGTAAACGAGACGGTGAGTCTAAAGAGATTTTTCTGTAAAAATAATAAATCAGATTTCAGCAAAAAATCGGAGACCTGCTGTGTTAGCGTAGCCTTAGAACCGATGCTGCATCTAGAGATGCTACTCCTACAGAAAGTAGGTAATTTCTGAGGATTTCCTGTTTTCCTCCGACTAATCAGCTCTCCGCCCGGTTCCTCACTCCGCTCTGAGGGCAAAGTTCATCTGGCACCGCTCCTCCAAACCCGATCAAAACCTTTAGTCGGCTCTGATGTTTCTCCGTTTTTTTTCCGCCTTCATTAGTAATTGTTAGCGGCTTCCCAGACAGATGTACAGTGCTGCTTTGTCTCGACTCATTGATGTGATTTTCATTCATTTGGATAATGAAAGCGTTAAGTGCCATTCTGGTCTCGCGTTTTCTCCCTTCCCCTTGTCTCCTCTGTCTAGTTGAGCTGCTCGGTTCCAGCTAAGTAATGACATTTTAATTGTTCATGTGTGAGTGTGACAATGGCTCTAATGTGTGTGTGTGTCGGGGCGTGCGTGCGTGGGGGTGTGTGTGTGAGTGTGTGAGTGCAGAGGAAGCCTCCGCTCTCTGGTTAAAACACGACAGCCTTTGTCTTTAACGCTGCTGTAAGAATTAACTTCTGGTCCTGGTTACGTCAAACTTGGACAACCTGAAAATAAATCTGAGAATCCACAAAGTGTGGAGAAAATTAGAAATCATTTCCTCAACATGTGTTTCCACTATGCAGGCCTGAGGTCCGGTTCTGTTGGGGTTGAGGTGGCTGGGGTGGGGGATCTAATTCAGCAACTGATTGCTAATTTTTGTAAGAAGTCCCAAAGGTCGCAGAACTTAGCAGGTTCACCGTATGATCAAATATAACTGAATTATTCCTGGAAGTGGATCTAAGATAGCTGAAGCTCTGTGTGTGTGTGTGCGTGCGTGGGCGTGTGTGTGTGTGTGTGCGCTAATTTCCCAGGATCTAAACCCTCATTGATCCTGTTGCTCCTGTCTTCCCAAGAATCAGAGCTGGGATTACGGCTTTAAAATGAGCCTTCTCATTGCAGATATTAGGTCATTTATTTCACAGGCTTACATATTAAATTATTGACTCTTCCCAGACACCTCGCTTTATCCTCTTACATAAATATACTTTTTTTTAACCGTGCCACATCGATATGACATGGATGTATTCTTCAGAGGCTCTAATTAATAAGTAAATCTATTGGGTGAGGGTTTAATTACTAATCATCTTAAATAATCTGTCCTGGGAACTTTGCAGTGCTTTGAAATGTATTGATACCCAGTGAAGATTTCTACCTTTATCACAAAATTTTATGGATTTAACTGGGATTTTTTTTGTAACAAATACAAAGTAAGAAAGGTTTTGCAAAATTCTGATGTTTTTCTGAGAATCAGAATTGTTGAAATTGTTTATGCAGCATCAGACAAATCTAGTCCTAAAACTCTGACGCTCCCGTTTCAGGATGCAAAGAAAACAGCAAACTTTCTGCAGACATTTAAATCCAGGAGGTTTTAGCCATTTGGTATTTTGTAAAAATTGTACAAATGTACGCATTTCCTTCCAGCGTCTCATAAATCTGCAGTATTCATGCAGATTCAAAAATCGGATAGTGGAAACGGAGCAGTTGGAGCGAAACGCATTGTTTGAGCCTGTTTACGCATAAAACACGGGTGATGCAATTTTCACCAATAACTGTGTTTCCATCCAGGATTTTTGAAGTATCGCATTAGAAAAAGTTGGCGGAAACATCAAAATTCAAAATTACTTCCTCAAATTTGCACAGAAAAAAGTTTTAGTGAACCTTACCAGAGGCACGAAGATTTCCAAATCCAAACCTGGTCTGTGTTTACATCAACTAACACTTTTCCTGTTAGTTGATGTAAACACACTTAATTTGCCTTTTTTTTGTTTGTTTTTTTGCTTTCTTTCTTTTCTGCAACATTTTTAAAATTTACTCAAAATTCGCTTGACAGCCGCATGGAGACGGAGCTAACGAGAGGCGACCGACACTTCGGAAGGAGTTTTCAGTTTTTTTAGAATAAACCATAGAATAAACCTGCCGCAATAAGAAAGAACCAAATTAATCACATGATAAACTAAAACAAGGTGGATAATTTCCAATTGCATGATCATTTTTTGCATTTTTCTTTTGCTTTCAACCAAAAACCGGATGACAGACTTCAAAATTCATTTTATTTGTTACCTTGGTGTTTTGTTTATTTATTTTGGATATTAAAACGTCTTCCACTTCTAGGTTTAAGTATTCACTAGAATTTAAAGTTTATTGATCTTTGGTAATGTGTTCTTACATTTTATTACTTGAAAATGGTCTCAAAACAACAATATTATTGTTTATTATGGTAACTTCTGGGACGATTTATCATTCAGCTAACTTTTTTTGATCATATGTTGTCTACAAATGTTTCACCAAAACCCAGAAAAGGCACCAGAGGTTCTGGGAGTCTGCGTGGGGAGTGGGAGCAGCTTCTTGTCCCCACATAGCAGACGAGGGATGGGCAGGCTTCAGGGAACGAAGCGAGCGGGAAACAGGAGACGAGGGAGAGAGCAGAGGTTGTCGCAGGCGAGTCGCAGCGCAGGACGAGGAGGGGGAGAAACGGAGAGAGGGGAGCGTGTTCCAGCCTCTCACATCTGTTATTCGTTTGTACCGAGCTGGGAAGAAAATAGCAGGAAGCGTTATGGTGGTGGCGGAAGATAAAAAGACAAGAAGATTGAATAAAAAAACATGTGTCGCACATGCACGCTGGATGAGTCCCACGGATAATCCCCAGGAGGGGCTGCCAGCTCGGAAAACAAGCGGCGGCTGTGTTCGTATGCAAACACAGACAAGAAGGAGCAGATTCTCCTCATTCATAAAATCCCTTCAGATCGATGCCTGTGGCCTCATCAGACGCCTCCCGCTCCTCTACACGCCTAAAGGTGACCCATTAAACCCCCTCCAACATGCCAGGATAGGTCTACAGGCGACGCACAACATGTTCAGCACAGTTTTTGCACAAAATCGTTTTTAGATAATCATTTTAGTCCATTTTGATCTCCTTGCAGAATGAGCTGTTTTAAGGCGTCTTGTCACTTTAAACCCAAATAAGCTGCTGCTGGCCACGCCCCCAACTCAACGCTTACACTCACGTGAAAATGGCTGCAAACAGATGTATGTACAACCAAACATCTTTGAAAAGCAGAAGTGGGCTTTGATTTGTCGTTGTCATAAAGTACATTTTTAGTGTTTGACAAACACTAAAAATGTACGTATTGTTGGGATTTTTTTTTCAACTATTTGGTCAATGAGTGTCATCAAGTATCAATAAATCTGAAAACGTGATTAAATGCAGTCACAGAGTTTGCAGTTTTGCACTTCTTTATGAGGCTAGTGTCCTGAAGAGTAGCATTTATGTTTGTGATGGTATGAAAAAATAATCCTCACTTTTATCATTATCACAAAAGTATGACGAAATATGAAGCTAATACTTTAAGTCCGAATCGCCCACCCCTACCAGACATCCGACTGGATGGACAAAATGTGAATTTTTGCACAATGGATCGCCTTTACCTCAGAAACCCTGACTCATCCGTCAGCTTCTCCCGCTGCAGACACACCAGGTGCACACAACAGATGCAGGAGCACAAACAGATGCAAAAGCCATCGAAAACGCTACGTGACAACGCCAAACGGCGGCCATTAAAAGCTCGTCGCCGGGGCCTCCCGCCGCTAACGAGCCAAAAATGTGGCGGGCCGCAGACAGGTAGGAGTGATGCCTCGACGATTATGCAGAAAGCGTTGCAGGCCGGGCCGTGTGTTTGTGCGGAGCGCCACTGGGCCCATCCCACAGCTCATTAACAGCAATAAGTGACTGCCGCCACCTCTCCGTTTTGTCAGTGGGGATGCGAGCCAATCAATGGGGTCATTTCACATCATAACGTCTTACCGGAGCACATTATGGCACTTGTTCATGGCTGGGAATGGCTGCCATTAGCGGCGTAGTCAGATTAGATAAGGAAAGGGGGGATTTAAAGAGGAGGGAAGATGGATCAATATATGGATGGTTATGGAGATAACGTCACAGCAGGGTGTCTGGGAAAGCATTTTATAGACTCCTGGTTTTATTTTTACTTTTTTTTTTTTAGATAAAAAGGTGTTTGCTCAAGTCTTAGCATGCAGAGCCACTTGTCTATGAATGAGTTCATTGAGTGTGTGTGGGTACAAATTTGAGCATGTGTTAAAGGAGAGTATGAATTACAGCAATCTCAAGGGGGGAGTGTGTGTGTGTGTGTGTGTGTGTACGCAGGTGAGTGTGTGCGTGCTTTTCTTTGGCATGTGTGTGTGATCCTGTTTAATTACAGATCAGGCTTTGAGGCAGAGGCAAACAGTGCTATAATTACAGGAAACACCTCCTTTAATATTTTATGGAAATCTACTCGGTGTGTGAGTTTCTGTACGTTGAAGCTGTTTATTCAGCCTGCCAGAGCCAAACTGGGACGGCCTCACTTCCGATTCTTACCTCGCCATCTCACGCCGACTCTTTCATCCCTTCGCGGGCTCTCGTTTCACGTTTGTGTTTCCAAACGGTGACTCTAAACGCCCCTTTCCCCCCCCACTTTTGAACTGCTTCCCTCTCAAATATTTATGCAGCTTTTACAGGGAAGAGAGACAGAGAGAGGAGGGGAGGCTTGGCTCTATCTATTAAAGATGAGCAACATCTCAGATGCATAAAGAGGGGAGATGAGTGCAGCTGCTCAGGGAGAGAAAGGTGTAAACTATGATTTAAAGCTTGATTATGTATTTTGAGGAAAATTGGATTTGATATAGAAGAGTGAAGTATTCATGCAATCAAAACATTCAGTGCGTTTTATGTGATTTCTGCAAACACACATCTGAACATGGAGGTGTGAATCTGCATTTTGTTGCAATTTTAGTGGCTTTTCATTCTTTTCTGCAAAATTCCTTATTCGGATTTTGGGCTTTGACTAGGTCATTCTAACACAAGCTCTGTCCTGCTGGAAGGGGAACGTTCAGAAATTCTCAGGTTTTCTCCTAGGTTGCCCTCTATTTATCTCCACTCATTCCTAGAACATTTTTGCTGAAGATAAGCAGCCCCACAGTATGATGCTGCCACTACTGTGGCTCACAGGAAGCTGTTTCCTATTGATTCACAGCATAATTATTATATAAATTAATTTTTTTTCTTTTCTTTACATCATGTTATAATATTATTCTGACATACCTGGAGTGTTGCTTTGGTTTGCGGTTAAATAACTACTCCAATCAATCAGAAAGCAGTTTGTAGCAGCTGTTAGCATCCAGCATGCAGAGGTGAGTAAATCTTCGTCAGTGCGAACGGAACATGTCAGCATGGGATTAATTTAAAAATTCTACTTTTTCCAGCTTTAATAACATTAATGTTATTCCTTCAACAAAAACATACCTGGAGTGTTGCTTTGCTTTTTTAATGCATGTTTGAGAAATCATTTAATCTCCATGGCAACCTAACCTAAACATTTGCTCTTACAAAGCTCCACTTTAAAGCTGCAGTCTAACACAGAGCGCCCCTCCTCCACTCAGCTCCCACAAACTAGCGGCAGCAGCAATTAGCAAACATCTGGTGGAACTGTTGAGCTACGAGAACGATTGTTAACAACATCACGGGAAAGGTACGTCAAATGTTTTCATTTGACCTGACGTGAGGTCAAAGTGCAATGCAAACAGTGATTTTACCAAAGATCTGTGTTTAAAAATAATAATGGATACGTGGCTTAAAACTGGGTAACTGAAGATAAAACAACGGCAGGATTACATTTGATTGAAGTAATTCATGTCTGCAGGAATATTTTTCAGTTTTCAGGGTTAGTTGCAGAACTTTTGTTTTTAGAACATTATTATGACGCAAATAATTATTCACGTCAAACTTTCTTCAGCCTGAAAGAAAATGTTTCTGCCAAAGAAACTCAAGTCTATTTTTCTTTTATCACGCTTTGAAATTACAAATGGCTCTAAAATGTTATCAATGCACACAAAACACTTCTGTTTTAATTTCCATGTGTTTTCCATTATTGGAACGCTTAGAAACCACACTTTCAGACTCTGTAAATACCTCAAAACGCCCCGAATCGTTCATGGTTTTGTTGTTGCCAATCATATTTACAAAGCAGCACCGGCTTTCTTATCAGGATGAATAAACAGGACAACAATAAGTGAGAAAAGAGGCTAATATTTTCATTTCAGGTTGTACAAATTGAGCTGTTGTGTTATTGGGGGAACATTTTCAAGTCAGGTGGTCCGTGAATGTTCGTTAGGCCTGAAAAGGTTGGAGAAACACTGGCGTAGCATAAAATCTCACTGAAGATTGTAGTGGTAGTGTGACAAACGTGAAAATACTTAAGGAAAGTGAATATTTATCTTTTTGTTGATTTGTTTTTGTTTGCTTTGTGTTGTGTGTGTGTCAGAGGGTCTATAATAGGCCACGTTGAACACATGTTCCCTTTTAGCCTGCAGTGACACAAATGTAAGCACGCACACAGAGAGAGAGACCACAAACAATGGGCAAGATGCTAACACGCTAACACTCAGCCCCCCAACTGAGCCGCGACACCCTGGGGAGCCGGAGGGGGCTGCGGGGAACACGCTTTGCTATTCTTTGATATGCTCCGGTCATTAAAAATGGATGGAGAGCAATCATTATGGGCGTCGGAATTAATCTAATTAGCTTAGCGTGCTAGCTCTGGCACATTCAGGAGGGGAGGGAGAGCAAACAGAGCCAAACAGTGTAAGCAGAGACGGCCGGGGTGCTGGAGGGGCCGCGGCGGCGGCATAATCCGCCTTGACTTATTAATACGTGCAAACAAGATTTAGCTCCTTAAAGCAAACAAATGAAGCAAGTGCTAAGAGGAGTGTGAGAGGAGGAGGAGGAGGGGAGACGGTGAAGGACCGAGGTGGAGCGAGAGCAGTTAAATTATTTAGCCCTGTGGACGAGACGGGGAGTCGTCGCCGCTGCTGGAGGTTTTACCTTCACTAACACCGTTCCATCATCAATCAATCGATGGAGTTTATTTGTAAAACACATTTCAGCAACAAGGCAGTTCAAATCACTTTACATCATAAAATCATGAAAAACGTCATGAAAACATCATGCAGCAGGGCAGTTGGGTTTTTGAGTTAAAAATGTTTACATTTGACAAGAAATTTGAAAATATGACTTATGTGTTATTGGAAGACATTACTGACAATACCTAAACACCAACTGTAAAAAAATACAAACTAAATAAATGTAAGTTTTTGCACCGGAGCCGTTTCATCCTAATTAAAAAGTTCATAATTTTCTGATGTTTTATCCGTGACGCGTCACTTTATTCGCTGAAGTTGTTAGCATGCAGACCGGTACAGACAGGAAGTGGTTTCCGTCTGTAAACAACCTGACTTCAGTCCACTGACAGAACTATGTTGCCATTGTGCTTCCAACCATTTAACCAAAGAGTCGACTTTGCTATCACTGACTCTGCTGTATAAGTTAGCCTGTAATAAATAAACAAACAGTGCTTAGCCTGGTGGGGGGAAAGTAAAGCCTGGTGACCCGCCAGGCTTATAAAACACTGGGGAAAACCCTGCTCAATTACCAACTGTGAAACCAACAACAAACTTTACATGTTCATCATCAAAACCATCAAAACACATCAAATATGTTGAGCAATATTCTAATTATTATGGCTCTAAAGCAACTCTAACCAGCTGGGTTTTCAGCTTTGATTTAAAGCAACTCAGTATTTCAGCTGTTTTACAGTTTTCTGGAAGTTTGTAGGGTTGAAACGATTCCTCGAGTGATTCGAGTACCTCAATTATTAAAATTTCTCGAGGAAAACTGATCCGGCTCGAAGCCTCGTTATATTATGTGTTATTATTTAGCGCACCGTGTTCCGACCGGGACTTTATTTGCTCTCTCACTTCCGCCTGAGTTGTTGACGAAAGCTAAGTGTTAGCAGCATAACGTCCAGTTTTCAGGTTCGGCCTGGGAGGATTTTACTGAGTCATGATAATGTCCGGGTTTTTGTCTTTTTCCGGGGGACCAATAAGCATCTTAAAATGACGGCAGCGATGCCTGGAGTCCAGCGGGATTATTTATACAAATAAACTGATAGACTGAACACGGCGGCGGCTTTAGATGCGTAGCTTTACTGAAAATACCGGAAAATAAATTTCATATCATCCCGATAGCAATAAATGGTGGCAAAGAGCATCATGACGTTACAGAGCTGGTAGATGTTTCTGTGTGACGAATGCAGATATCAAATATGAGGGGCCGTTTAGGACAGAAACTATGTTTTGTCTCTCACACACTACTAAAAACTCACACACACACAAAATATTAAAATTGCACATATATACTATTA